>CM062813.1:597846952-598078550 GCA_031772625.1 Pinus tabuliformis
TTATGAAACCAGCTCACAAAAAGATAGAAAAGAGAGATCCACGCCTTAGAATTCAGCCTCTTCGAGGGGGCAACCTCCTTTACATTACATAAATGAACAATTCTTGGATGATACAAATGACAAAACCTCCTTTCTATATATAGGAGTCTAAGGAGTCACAATATAATCCAGCCGACCTAACAATAATAATATAAAGCCACAAAAATAACAATAGAGGGATTCTATGGGGCACAGAAATAACAATATGGGGGTAATAGGGGCACACAATATAAATAGGGGTATAACTACAATAGTAATGGGGTAATCACTAGTATTATAGGGACCCAACATGCCCCTCTCCTTCAAAAAAGTGTTGTCCTCAACGCTTGAGTAGTTCTGGATACTTCTGCATAAAATTCTCATCCTCCATGTGGAATCTTCAGGATAAGTTCTTCCACTTGATAAGATACTCTGAAATTGATCGATTTCGTAGCTGTCGAGTTCTTGTTTCTGTGACTGCTTCCGGTTCCAATATAATTTTTCCTTCCTCGTCAAGTTCTGGCAATATTGTTTGAATTGGGAGCTTGTCCCTATAACCTTCTTAAACATGAAACATGGAAAACTGGGTGCAATCGAGAAGCTGCAGGAAGCTCCAATTTGTATGCCATAGTACCAATCTTTTGCAACACCTTGTACGGACCATAATACTTTGGTGATAATTTATTATCCTTCTTAGCTTGCTTTAGGGACATTTGCTTATATGGTTGTAGCCGTAGGAATACCCAATCACCTACATCAAAACTTCTTTCACTGCGATGTTGATCTGCCTGTTGTTTCATTCTATTTTGTGCCAACACGAGGTTATCCTTTAAGAGTTGGAGGACTTGTTGTTGATGTTCGATGTGATGTTCCACTGCCTGAACCTTAGAATTTTCTCTTAAATATGATGTGGATGGTGGTTGATACCCATAAAGTGCCATAAATGGGGTCATTTTTGTTGCTGTATGGAAGGAAGTGTTATACCACCATTCAGCCCAGAGGCAACCATTTGACCCATTGTGTCTGTTTATCAGATACAAAGCAACGAAGATATCCTTCCAAACATTTGTTTACTATCTCAGTTTGCCCATCAGATTGAGGATGATAAGATGAGCTATGAGCTAACTGAGTACCAAGACAAGAAAATAATTCTGTCCAAAAATTTCCAGTGAAAATGGGATCTCTGTCACTTACAATAATCTTTGGGTTTCCATGTAGCTTTTGAACTGTTCCATAAATGCAGTAGAAACTGTACTGGCTTTAAATGGATGTGATAATGCACAAAAGTGTGCATACTTGGTAAGTCTGTCAACTACCACCATGATGACACTCTTTCCCTCAGACTTGGGTAAACCTGTGATAAAATCCATTGAAACCTCCTCCCAACGTTGGCTTGGAATGGATAAAGGTTGTAATAGACCTGGTGTCTTAATTGTTTCAACTTTATTTTGCTGGCAAACCAAACATTCCGCCACAAACTTTTGAATATCTGATTTAAGGCCATCCCAAAAAAATTCCTTCTTAACCCTGTGGTAAGTTTTTAAAAATCCTGAGTGCCCTCCTAAGGGAGAAGTGTGCAATTCCATAAGAATCTTTTGTTTTAGCTGGGAATTCTTACAGAGGTATAAGCGATCTTTGTACCATAACGAATCATTTTGCCAGCTAAATGTATCAGAAGTACTGGAATCTTGTTGTAGCTTTTGAATAAGTGCCCACACTTCTTCGTCATTCTTCCATTCCTCCCTTGCTTCGTTTATCCAATCTGGTTGGATAATAGAAATGGCACACAACAATGCTTCCACATCCTCATCCTTTCTTGAGAGTGCATCTGCCACCACATTTTGCTTCCCTTTTTTGTAGATGATTTCAAAGTCATAACCCAACATCTTTGTGACCCACTTTTGTTGCTCTTCAGAGGATAATCTTTGTTCTAAAAAGTATTTAAGGCTATCATGATCCGTTTTTTACCTTGAAGTGTCTTCCCATTAGGTAGGGTCGCCATTTCTTAAGTGCATGGAGTATTGCCAACATTTCCTTCTCATAAATAGCTTTGCTTAAAACTTTCCCTTGATTGGACGACTTTCAAAAGCAATGGGTCTTTCATCTTGCATTAGAACAGCACCAATTCCATTTCCTGAAGCATCACATTCCACAATAAAGGTTTTTGTGAAGTCCGGTGTAGCTAAGACCGGTGCTTGGCACATTGCCTCTTTAAGATGTTCAAAGGCCTTTGTTGCTTCCGAAGTCCATGAAAATGAATCTTTCTTCAATAATGTTGTTAGAGGTGCTGCTATTCTCCCATAATTCTTAACAAACTTGCGATAATACCCTGTCAACCAAGAAATCCTCGCAGATGCTTTATGGATGTGGGGATTTTCCATTCCTTAATGGCTTTAATTTTGCTAGGGTCTACCTTAACTCCTTCATGAGATACAATATGACCCAAATATTCCACCTCCTGGACTCCAAAGAAACATTTGGATCTTTTTGCATATAATTGTTTCTCCTCCAATAGTTGTAACACCCTGTCAACATGTTCAACATGATCCTTCCAAGACTTGCTGTAGATTAGTATATCATCAAAAAATACTAACACAAATTTTCTAAGGAATGGTTTGAAAATTGAATTCATCAAACCTTGAAATGTTGAAGGTGCATTGGTAAGGCCAAAAGGCATGACCAAAAATTCATAATGACCCTCATGAGTTCTAAATGCCGTTTTCGGAATGTCTTCAATCTTCATTCTGATTTGATGATATCCCGAACGAAGATCCAACTTGGTGAAGTAAATTGATCCATGCAATTCATCCAGTAATTCATCAATGACAGGAATGGGGAACTTATCTTTAATAGTGAGCTTGTTGAGCTCCCTATAATCTGGACACATGCGCCATGATCCATCCTTCTTGTGCACCAATACTACTGGAGCTGAGAAAGAACTTTGACTCGGTTGAATTATACCAGCCTCTAGCATTTCTGCAACCATACGTTCAATTTCACTTTTTGGACATATGGATATCTGTACGGCCTGATGTTTGGAGGAACACTTCCTGGAATCAGATGAATAGCATGATCATGATCACGCATAGGTGGGAGACCTTTGGGAGTCTCAAATACCTTGGAATGATTGTCCAGACTTTTTGGAGATCTGGAGAAATAGATGATTCCAATGTGGAAACATCTAGCGAACATAATTGTGCAATTACACCTCTTTGCTCCTTTTTTAGAAGCTTTGTCATGCCATTAGAGCTGATTATCTTTCCTGGTTTCCCTGCAATACCCCTTAATTCAACTTCCTTTCCTTCCACAGAAAATTTCATGAAAAGTTCTTGAAAATTAAAAGCTATTGTACCCAAGGATTGTAGCCATTGGACTCCTAGTACAACATCAGCACCTCCCATTGGAATGGAAAGCATTGGGCTAGTCAATACATATTCTCCCATGGATAGCTTGATATTATGGCACTTTCCAGAACAATTTATTGTTCCTCCATTTGCAATCATCACTTGACACTCTGGTGCTGGATATAGGAAGCAATTCAATTCTTTTGCTACCCTACAATGAATAAAATTGTGGGTGCTTCCTGAATCAATCAACACTATTACCTTTTTCTTCTTGATTTGTCCTTCTATCTTGATGGTTTGAGGAGTGGTAATTCCCGCCAATGCATTACAAGATATGGTCGGATTTATTTGTTCTTCATCTAGGCTTTGTTCCTGGAATATATCCTCTTCTTTTGACCTTTCTTGCTCCTTTTCTTCTTCCTCTTCACAATCTATGTAGAATAATTTCTTCTCAGCACACTTATGACCTTTTGTGTATTTGCTATCACAATTGTAACAAAGCCCTTTTGCTCTTTTTTCTTCCAATTGTTGTGGTGTCAACCTTGTAGGTTGTGGAAGACTATGGGCAACAACACTTCCGTCTTTATAGTTGTGAATGGTATGCTTCCTAGTTGCCATAATTTTGCTTTCCATTTTTCTTGCTAACCTGAATGCCTTCTCTAATGAATCAGGTTCCCAAAGGCGCACATCATGTTGGATATTATCCTTTAAAGACCCTATGAACACATCAATCCTATGCTCCTCTGGAATATCTTTTACCCTTATGTTCAATTTTTGGAACTCCTCAATGTGCTCCATTATTGAACCCTTTTGTTTGAGACTTATCAATTGGCTAAAAAAAGTGTTGCTTTTTGTATCCTCATAATGTGCTATCAATTCTTCCGTAAAAATTGCCCAAGTGATAAATTGTTTACGAGAACAAAGCCATTGATACCATACAAACTGATTTGGTTCCAAATATAAAGTTGCCATACGTACCTTTTGTGTGTTTTGCACATTATTGAGATCGAAGAATTGCTCCATCTGTAATATCCATGTGGCGGGATCCTTGCCATCAAACTTCCTCATATCGATTTTTGGAACATGGTGAGTCTTCGATCCAACATTAGAGTCTATGGAATCATGATTAACATTTCTTTTGTTCTCATCATGAGTTTCCTTTACTACCTTTTCACCATTAGTGACCCTTTCTTGTAGCAACTTCTTCAATTCTTCATGTTTGTCTTCAAATCTATCTTCAAATTTGCCATCGAATCCTCCATCTTAGCTTCCATGCCCTTTATCTTAGATTCCACGCCATTTACCTTAGCTTCTGTTAGCTTTTGTGAGCGTGACATTTGTTGCACTTGTTCTTGTAATTTTGATATATCATGTAGCATTTCTTCCTCTTCTTCATGAGTCATGCTAGAGCTTTCAGGTTCCTTACTAGGTGTTTGCATTTTCTTTCCTCGGGGCATCAGTTACCGATAATAATGCTTTACTATGCCCTTTGAATTCCGTTAAACCAAGCTTACACAAAATTAAAAAAAAAAACTACACACCTTTTTTCACTTTATAGAAGCCTGATATTGAATCTGATGTATCTCTGTAATTTCAAATCATCCAATTCTGAAATTGCTACCTGTAGTAGCCTTCTGCGTCCTCTTTCCAATGCCACAAGTCTGAGCCAAATTGGATTCTCCAAGGAAGAGTTATGTGAAATCTCCCACAGTGACTTGCTTTTAGACTGGTTCAGTAGAGCGAACTTGTACGACGTGCCACGAGTCCCTGTTTCAACCTTTGAATCTAAAACACACATACAAGAAACTACAGTCGTCCTCTTTCTGTACCTTCTTACGAAATTTCAATCCGATCCCCAGAGAGAAAGTTATGACGATTTTCCCCAGGTCACCTGTTTTGAATGTAATTCAGGAGTCTGCAAAAAGACCAACTTCCTCAGATCATATCTCCGCAAATATCACGCAAAAAGCTCTGAAATTCGGACCCAAGGTTCAGCGCGATTTCTTCTCAAATGGGTTTTTTTTGCGACTTCTGAAACGTCACAGAAAAAAGTTATAGCGAAAATGCCACGATGACCTGTTTGGAGCAGCGAAACCCTAGAATCCAAAGCTCTGATACCAAATGTTATGAAACCAGCTCACAAAAAAGATAGAAAAGAGAGATCCACGCCTTAGAATTCAGCCTCTTCGAGGGGGAAACCTCCTTTACATTACATAAATGAACAATTCTTGGATGATACAAATGACAAAACCTCCTTTCTATATATAGGAGTCTAAGGAGTCACAATATAATCCAGCCGACCTAACAATAATAATATAAAGCCACAAAATAACAATAGAGGGATTCTATGGGGCACAGAAATAACAATATGGGGGTAATAGGGGCACAACAATATAAATAGGGGGTATAACTACAATAGTAATGGGGTAATCACTAGTATTATAGGGACCCAACAAAGCTCCTAGGAAGAATACATGTGAAGAAAGGAAGGAAGAGATCATGAGATGTGCAAACCATGGTAAAAGAAATCAACATACGGAAGACCAATAAGATTTGACCAGGAAATCTCCCATAAATATATGAAGACTTTGATGGAAGTCTGGACAAAGATGGATACCCTTGACAATGGATATCTTTGGGAGATGTGTCAATATGTTTGCGGGTTATTGATACTGCAGGAAGATGTCATGATAAAATACCATCACAAAGTTATTTTTGATTTAAATGTTCATTTCTTATTTTTGAACAAATATCTGGATGGGCTTATGCAAGGCTACCGAAGGGAATAATTATGAACGTCTTCCATGAAGAACCTGTAGAAGGATGCAAGAACCTTCTGGAAAAAGGAAACCTGATGAATGTAGTAGAACAATGAAGCAATGCCTCATAAATATTGATGGATCACTTTCCGATGAAATGAATGATGGCATGACTAATGGATGAAGTGATGGATGGTCTATGCCCTATGAAGAAGTCCCAAAAGATGAAGACTCCACAAAGAAGAAATTCATGACATCGAAGGAAGGAGTTCTTCAAGTAGTTGGTTGTCCCATTATCTCCACCTAAGAAGTTGTTTGTAGGTCCCTAATTAAGAGGGAGCCTGGAAAAAGTTTCTTACTTGGAAGAAAAACTTGGAAATTCCTAAGCTAAGAGGGAGCTTAGGTACATTCCTTGTGTAGGAGTGAGTAAATTACTTTAATGGAATAGATATGTCCTCCCTTATTAAGAGGGAGAGATAGACGCATCATTATTGTCTTCACCTGGGAAGACAAAATGAGAGGATTGGGTAATGATTTGGTATCCGATACTCTTTGAGGATGAGATAGGGTATCCAAGATAAGAGTAGTCATGGAGGACCAATATTCTTTGAGGACTGGGAATCCAAGATAAGAATAGTCCTAGTGGAACACACCCTGAGAACCCGAGTGGGGTATGTTCTGAGAGAGACAATGACGAATGTGTCTATAAATCATTGGTCTCGCTAGCATTGAGCTCAGATCTTGTGGAGAGATAGATTTGTTAGTCAAGGCCTTTCTATGTGACAATGTTGGTTGATATGATGCTAAACATAACCCACTCTAATTCTTCTTATGAGAATTCTTCATATTGAGAATGACCAAGCACCATTATGAATACCTCCCTAGTTAAGAGGGGGTGTTGAAAAGTTTTAACTAATGACATTGTAAATTGTGATTTGTAAATGAAGTAAAGAAAAAAACATTTTTTTTGTAGTGCCTTGATTCATGGGTTTCATGAGCAAGAAGTTTATTTTTAGATGGCTCACATTAAGAGCCTTAGGATTTGTCAAAAGGTCAATGTCATGTATAAATATATGTCAAATGTATTCTATCAAATAGCCCTCCAAAGACAAGCATAATCCTCTTCTTTTATGTCAACTTGCAAGATGAAATAATGGCTCGTGTCGGCTCACTCAAGAAGACAAACCTATTCGAAGTATCATGTCAACTTATTAATATGCACCAATAACTATATATCCTCGTCTGAGTCTAAGAGACAAAATTTCAGTCATATACCTCTAAAGTTTTCGGTGGAAACAAAAGTTTGGACTTCGCATATCTCTGAGAATTCACAAGAATAGAAGTTCAGATTACCCTCTACATTCAGATGGGCAAGTCACAATATATAGTTCAGAATGAAAGTGCAAAATAAATTTCGAGGAAGGTACAAAATGAAGAAGTGAGGAGTCGATCTCAGTCAACATAATTCATATCTCTCTCTGTATTTTCAAATGGGCAGTGACACATGAGATAACAATTTCGAATGAAAAAGTGTTGAAGGGAAATCAGATATCTCTAAAGAGGCAGCAAAACTCGGATCATGTTGGTACCATCCCATTACCATCCCTTTTCTTCGTAGAACACATCATTTGTTTGCCTTTTTCTTCATAAGAGCCCTTTTATCCATTGAAATTGATTAAGTAATAGTATTGTAGTTATTAGTTTGCATTAAAATTAATTTATGAATTTTTATGTTAGAGATTATGGATTTTTAATAAAAAGGTTACAGGAAGTTGCAACAACCTGTAAATGGTTTATCATTTGACACATGGAATGACAGGCAAGCCAAAGCAGGAGATAGGAACGAAAACTGGAATGTACAAGCATGGAGGAACATTGATCCTACAGCAAAATCAAACACCCTGGTTATGCGGTTAATGCTGGTCAAAGCCCCAGTCTTTTGGCGATAAAAGCAGCAACAACCATAGGTTTCCCAAACCGGTTTCATTTTGTTTCTTTTTGGAAATCGGTTTAGAATGGGAATGGCCCAAAAATCGTTCCATAGTAAAAGTTGAAAACAGTTGCATAGTGAATGTACATTCAATCCAAATGAAAACCGTGTATTAATTGTTTTTAAAAAACAGATATAGTGACAGTTCCGTGTGTGATCTCTGTGTGTATCGTTTTGAGAACAGAGCTTTTTGTATGATCTTCAGAACTTAATACAAGAACTCGTTTATAGTCACGATTTTATTACAACGTTGTTCATGCGTTAATATCTTCATTTCCTGAGCGTATTCCAGTGTACCATTGAAACGCGGACGGGCCCTGCGTGGACTGGTATACTGTCATTTTCATTTCTTTAGCAGCTTTTGCATATTGAATAGCTTGCATGGTAATTAGAATTATGCTTATAATTTTGTTGATTTAACTAGCAGTCCTTATGAATGGTGTTTATGGTGATAGCTTAAAGGATTTATCGTTAAGATCATTGAACCATATCTTGTAAGAGATCTGATCCACCGTTACATTTTTAAAGCATCCTCATAGACTCTGTTTACATATATTTGAATTTGTAATATGTTTTTGATCTTTCATGAATGTTGAGTGTTAACTAGACAGAGCTTTTACGCACATTATCCTTGTAAGGGGATTAAATCTCAGTCTAGCAATACGCTGTACCTTTAGGACAGTTAGATGAGTTAAGTAACCTGAGTGTCAAGGTGATAGGAAACATATATCAACCTTCTGTAAAGAAGTACTATAACCTACCACAATGAATACTTAGTTAGGAATCCTTTATGTCTATAGAATTTAGACACGTGCCTCGAAGTTTACTTATCCTGGTCGATAATAAATTTAGCCTAATCTAGTACCCTAGGTTGGCCACTACATTTTGGCGCCGTTGCCGGGGAGGAATAGTTAGAGGATTTCGAAAAAAACAAACAAAAACACAACATAGACTTGACTTTAATCATCATTTTAGACATCATGTTTACTTACGCCTAGATCTAGAGATAATAAAGGTAGATTCATCATACCCCCCCATCCAAAAACTAACCTACCATCAGGAGCAAACCCTCTAGGAAAAGTTGAAAACACAATATCAGCTGAGGAAGTTACCATACAAACGCTAGAGGATAAACAAAAATCAAGGCAAAGACTCACACTCATCGTGAGGCAGATTCTACTAGCACACAAATCTCAAAAGAAACATTTCCCTGAATCCTCCATAAAAGGAGAAAGCAGCACCGCAACTCAACAATCTATCCTTAACCTTCTCTTTGAAACAAGTGACATTGAACACGACACTAAAACAGAAGAGGAACCTATCGAAATGGCTGAAGAAGGACATGGATCAGAGAGAGGACCACCACATCAAGAAGAGGAAGAGTCAGCTTTTAAATTTTCTATCCAAGAACCAGAAGACAATCCTGAGGAAGAAATCAAAATGAAAAATATACCTCCTTCTGTGTTACCAAATTTTTATGGCATGGCTTCAGAAGACCCAGATTCATTCTTGTTTGAGTTTGACATTGTATGTCGAACATATGGTTACACAGATGATGCCCATAGGCTTAGACTCTTCCCAGCAACATTAAAGGCATCAACACTAAAATGGTTCATGGGACTTGGTGAGCATGCATTAACTAATTGGGATGGCATGAGAAGAATATTCCTAAGGAAATACCAACCTTATTGTAGATCAAAGGACTCTAAAGATGATATCTTTAGGATGAGTCAACAAGAGGATGAAAGTCTAGAAGAGTACTTGGAACGATTTGCTTATAACTTACAAAAATCAAAACATCGATCCATGACCCTTGATCTGATCCGAACAATCTTTCTGAGAGGTATTCGAGAGGAATACTTAGATGATCTTAATTTGATGGGTAAAGGTGATATCTCCACTCTACCTTTTGAAGAGATTGCTGAGTTATGTGAAAAGTATTCTAGGAGCAAAGAAAAAATTGGAAAAAGAACTATATTATCCAAAGCCACAAAATTTGCTTCAACAAGTGTCACAAGAGCTGAAATAGGAAATCTGTTAAAGGAATTTAAAACAGATTTATTGAGTACTTTAGGAACTCAAATTGACACCCTTAAAGCTAAAAAAAGACAAGAAGAAGAAGATCAAATGATGGTTGTCTTTTGCCCAAAATGCCAGAAGAAACATGCCTTAAGAGACTGCCCATTAGAAAACATTCAAGTTTGTGCTTTTTGTACTGAAAATCATGATATATTTCATTGCCCTAAAGTCAAGGTTTTGCAGAATTCTAATGTGGCAGCTAACACAAATATGGAAAATGTGTATTTTATGGGCGCAAAGAGACCATGGCAGTCAAGACCTCCACCTCAAGGTATGTTCCCAAATCAAAATTTGCAATTTCCTACACATGATCAGATGTATGCTCAGAATTCGTGGAATGTACCTATGCCATGGCAGCATCAAAATTACCCACAACAACAATGGAGACCATCTCAGCGATACTCCCAACAATATCAATCATATCCTCAACCATACCAACCATATTCGCAGCCATATCCACAATATCAGCAGTCATATTCGCCACATCCTCAATCATATAATCAATATCCTCAACAGCAAGTTGTTTATCCATACCAACCTCAGCCCACTCAACAAGCATTACCTGCTCCTCCACCAATAAATTCACTACCATTACAACTTCCATCTAATCAACCACCTCCTAGACCGACTCAAATCCCTGCTCAACCTGTATCAAATCCAAATAACAGAGCAGAGAGACCAGCCTATAATGTAGATGAGGGACCATCATATCCCACATTACCTTTACAAAACATCAATTTGAGGTCTGGTAAGGTACTTCAAAAAGAACCTATAATAGCTGAAAAACAAGAAGAAAATGAGGAAACTGAAAATTCAACTCAAAAGAAACAAAATGATGATATCAAAAATAAACAAATGCAACCATTGAATCCACCACCTTTTCCAGACAGATTGGTTCAAGCAAAACTTCCCATGTCTATACCACAGTTTGATGTTTTAGATGAGCTGAAGAATGTCTATATCAAAATCCCATTACTGCAAGCCATAAAAGACATTCCCATATATACTAAAGCTATCAAAGAACTGTGCCTTAAAAAGCCTATTAGGAAAAGAGTTGATCCACAAACTATTCATGTTATTGGACATTTAGCAGGCCTTATGACAAATACCATTTCAATGGAAAAGTATGTTGATCCTGGCATTCCCAAAGTCACTACAATCATCAACAACATACATATTCCAAACACCTTAATTGATCTTGGGGCAACAATAAATGTGATGACTCTTGAAACCATGAAAACACTCCAGCTCATGAACTTGCAGCACACAACAATTGTTCTAGAACTGGCTAATAGGACTAAAGTGATTCCTGAAGGGATTTTGGAAGACATAATTGTTTCACTAGACTCTTGGGAGAATCCAGTGGACTTTTTAGTTCTTCAACCAAAATCCAATTTAGGGGACACCCCATCATCCTTGGTAGACCATGGTTAGCAACTTTTGATGCATTCATAGGATGTCGATCAGGTAACATGATCATTTCACGGGGGACAGAAAGAAAACAACTCACTCTTTACCCATCCGCACAATCACCAGCAGTAGCACACAATTTATGGCTTGACGATAAATACAATGACAAGGAAGAAGTTCAATCTATTTTTAGCATTAACCAAATCTATGATTTTCAAGAACATAATGATGATGAATTGGTAGAATTGTTCCTTTCTCAACCTGATGTTTCTGAAGAATTGAGAAATGACCAATATCATGCTACAAATGAACTTTTGGCACCAAATTTTCAGGAAACATGTACCATTCAATCTTTGCAAACAACATTTCATGACATTTTCCCCATTCAATCCATCACCAACACACAGAGTAATACCATAGAGATTAGTCCAGGAAAAACTTTGAATATTGGCACTCACCTAGACTCATCTCAAGAAGAGAAATTGATTCAACTATTAAGAAAGTACCAGAAAGCATTTGCTTGGGACTACACTGATATGCATGGGATTCACCCTGAAACATGCACTCACCATATTTATACCGATAGCACTATCAAACTAGTGAGGCAACCGCAAAGACAAATGAACCCCATGCTTCAAGATATTGTTAGAGAAGAATTACAAAAACTGTTGAAAGTCAATTTTATCTATCCCATGTCTGACAGTCAGTGGGTATCCCCATTGGTAGAGAATTTATGTAGACGATAGACAATTAAACAAAGCAACTCTCAAAGATTATTTCCCACTACCATTTATTGACCAAGTGCTAGACACACTAGCTGGGAAATCATCATTCTCCTTTCTTGATGGTTTCAGTGGCTACACCAGATCAGGATAGCCTTAGAGGACCAGGACAAAACCACTTTTACTTGTCCTTGGGGCACCTACGCTTATAATGTTTTGCCATTCGGACTTTGCAATGCTCCAGCTACATTTCAGAGAGAGTTGTATTAGCTATTTTTGTTGATTTAGTTCATGATTGTGTTGAAGTTTATATGGATGATTTTTCAGTATATGGTAATTCATTTGAGCATGCATTAGAGAATCTTGAATTTTTTTTGAAGAGATGTATTGAAGCTAATCTGTCCCTGGGCAATGAAAAGTGTTTTATGATGTTAAATGAAGGGATAGTATTAGGACACTATATTTCTTCACAAGGCATTAAAGTTGATCCATCGAAAATTCAGATCATTGTCAATTTGCTAATTCCAACAAACCAGAAAGAGGTAAGAAGTTTCCTTGGGTATGCAAGCTATTACAGAAGATTTATTGAATACTTTAGTCAAATAGCTTCACCTTGTTCAAACTTCTAGCAAAAGATACACCTTTCAACTAGAACGATAATTGTCAACAAGCATTTGAAACACTCAAAGGAAAGTTATCAACCACACCAGTCTTAAAAGGGCCTAACTGGAACCTACCATTTCATATCTTCACAGATGCATCTAATACTGCAGTGGGTGCCTCATTGGGACAAAAAGAAGAATCTTGTCATTATGCCATCTATTTCATTAGCAAAAATCTAACACCTGCAGAATTAAACTACACAGTCACAGAAAAAGAGATGCTTGCAGTCATACATGCTGTGAATAAATTCCGATATTATATAACTAGTTATGAGGTTTTTGTACATACTGATCATTCTGCCATTAGACATTTAATGAACAAATCAGTAACTAGTGGCAGAGTTACCAGATGGTTATTATTGTTACATGAATTTAACATCACAGTATTGGATAGACCAGGTAAGGAGAATCAGGTGGCAGATTTTCTTTCTAGACTGCAAAATCAAGGTGAGGTTGTTCCAGTTGAAGATTCTTTTCCAGATGAGAATTTATTTGCAATTTCAATAGTAAATCCTTGGTATGCTGACTTAGCCAATTATTTGTCTACAGGAAAAACACCACCATACTTTACTTCAAAGGAAAATAAGAGGCTTGTCAAACAAAGTGCTCGATACTCATGGGTTAATGGCGATTTATTTTACACTGGTTATGATATGATTATTAGACGATGTGTAAGAAATGATGAAATAATTGATGTTTTAAAATCTTGCCATGATGAACCGTGTGGTGGACATTTTGCAGCTAAGCGAACAGCATTCAAGATTCTTAGTCTTGGATACTACTGGCCATCCATTTTTAAGGATTCCAAAAAGTACATGAAGAGTTGTCATAGCTGTCAAAGAATGGGTAGGCCAACAACTTCCGATGAGATGCCACTTCAGCCTCAAGTACACATAGAGCCATTTGAAAAATGGGCTCTAGATTTCATAGGACCCGTTAATCCTTCTTCCAATAGTAAGAAGTACATCTTAGTATGTACTGATTACGTAACAAAATGGGCCGAGGCCAAAGCACTAGTCCGGGCAACTGAGCAAACAGTGGTAAATTTCCTTTTTGAAGAAATTTTTGTAAGGTATGGAGTACCAAGGGAGATCGTAACAGATCAAGGTACTCAGTTTACTTCAAAGTTAGTTAAGGACATCACAGAAAAATATCAAATCAAGCACATGAGAAGTACACCTTACCATCCACAGGCCAATGGCCAGGTGGAATCCACAAATAAAACATTGGAAGGAATTATCACTAAGACAGTGGCAATGAACAGAAAAAATTGGGAAGAGGAGCTCAAAGATGCACTCTGGGCTTATAGAATCACGTGGAAGAACACTACAGGATTTACACCATATCAGTTGGTGTATGGCAAAGAGGTAATGCTTCCTATTGAGTTTCAAATACATACTTTTAAGATGGTTGCAGATTTGGAAATTGATCTGAATGAAGCACAACAAGAAAGAATTCAGCAGTTGAACCAGCTGGATGAAATGAGGCAGCAAGCAGAGCAAACAACAATCCTCATGCAAAAACAAAGGAAGCAGTGGCATGATGCACATATCAAGAACAAGCAGTTCAAAGAAGGTGATTGGGCTTTACTCTTTGATTCTAAATTCAGAGATCATAAAGCCAAATTTACTACACATTGGATGGGCCCATATGAAATAGTTAAAGTTTATGAAAATGGATCAGTCATGCTTATTACCATTGATGGAGAAGGCCACCCCTTTCTTGTCAATGGCCATCAGTTGAAACTTTACCATAAGCCCATCACCAAGCAGGATTTTCTTCAAACTGAAATTCACCCAAGGGAGGTTGAGATCTTGCAGCCTTCAGCTGTAACATCTCTACCTTAGTTTATTTTCATTTCAATTTAAAAATAAAAAATAATATATATATATATATATATATATAACAAAACAAAAACAAAATTTTAATAATGGATTAGATGTGAAAACCAGATTCTGGCACACTCTAATCTCGAATTCTTACTTGAAAACCAATTCTTTGGCTGGTAAGAATTCTATGTTTTATTTTTCTTTTGTTTGATTCAGCACTTCAATAATGACTTGAGGACAAGTCAAAACTTTAGTGGGGGAGACGTATCAACATTTTTATTTATTTTTTTCTCCTCATTGTAAATTCTCAAAAAGTTTGTTCCAGCACTTTAATATTTCAATAAAGAAGTCTTTGATCATCTCAGAGGGACCTGTTCAACAAACAAAAAGGGACTTGTTATCTCAAGCTACTCCAGCAAAGCTTCAACAAAGTTCCAGCAGAGATCCAAAGGTTGGTTGTCATAAAGGTTCCATCAAGCATCAAAAATCAAGACAATTGCACATATACAGTTCTTTTCCAGATTTCAAAGAAGCTGCATAAATATTTTCCAAATCTCAGAGGGACCTGTTGCATTCAAATTCATCTCAGAGGGACCTATCATGAACATCAAAGATTAGTCAAGAAAGACCAGTCCTATCCAGCATGCTAATTCAACGCTTGATCAACCAATAAAAGCGTAATGTATTCTTTGTTTTTAACATTTAAATTCTTAGATTATTGTTAATGATAAATATGATGACTATGACTGCTATGATCAATTTCAAAAACACCCACATACATATCGCCCATATCATATTCTTAATCCCTATCATCTCCCAACACTCTAGCCTGTCCCATAATTATACGATTTTTAAATTCCCATACTCTTCATACGATTTCTCAATCCCCTATTATATCACCCTCCCAACCTTTGTTATTAACTCTTTATCAACCAATCAAACCCTACTGCCGGTCCAACATCTCCCTATTCGGCCAAGTACCAATGAACGAGGGACATGTGGTGAACTGCTTGAAAGCCAAATGTTATACGGTTTGTTCATTATGTTTGAATCGACCAAGTTATAACATGATCACCCAACGAAGTCGACTGATGTAAACGACTATCCGTTATCATACTCCAGTACTCCATACATGTTTCCAGTGTTCTCATGATGGTATTCATACGACCCAGTACAGCTACTCCTCTGTCATAAAATCTGAATATGCTATGAATTGGGTCTAGTTGCTAAAAATTTCATTTCATTCTCAGTCATTTTATATTAGCAATTCGACTTCTGTGATTTCAAAAGCAAAGGCTGAGAGCAACCAGTGCTATGAAAGGGAAAACACAGTCATTTGGGTTTACAAGTTTCGACCTCCACCATAATTACAAGATAGTCATCTGGCCATTGCCTAAACCACTGAAGGAGCTAGTTTTGAAGAACAGAGGGCGCCACCAGGTCAACAGTGTGGAGCGAAAGGCAAAGGTAACAAACCAAAATACCTTTGTTAAATTCGTAAGCATAGACGAAGAGGGTTAGAGCAAAAATTTCTCTGTTAAAATGACTAATAGGGTAGAGCCAAGAACATTTGATAGTTGATTGTATTACAATTTTAAAAGAAAAACAATGGCTACCCTTCCTGGAGAGGTTTAATGAGAGCAATGAGGAAGTAACTAAACAATTTACCTTTATATTCAATGGGGAGAAAGCCTTGATAGGTAATTTTTCATTCAGGGTCTCAGAAGACACCATAGCACAGTCCTTAGGGATCAGCCCAGAAGGAGAGAAATACTTCAAGAAAAAACAATTCAAAGAAAAATCATGGACCCAATTCATGTCCAGATCGAGGGTTTCACCCGTTAACTGGAAGAAGGGTGTCCCTAGGAGCTGGTTGATGCATCCATGGGACGAAATGGTGTATATCATCCAAAAATTTGTTACTTGTGAGGGCCGCTACAACATAGTTTATTTATACCACATCAAACTATTGTTACATTTGAAAGGGCAGTGCACTATTAGCTTACCATATTTCCTCTTGCAAAGCTTAACCAAAATGTCAAAAACCATCCAAAAGCAAAAAGGTAATGAGGACAAAAGCTTATATCATTTCGGGCTAATTAAAATTCTTATTGAGTATGAAGTGCAGAAAAGGGGAAAGACATGGAAGGAATTCCTGATTGCCAATCAGATCAAAGATGGAGAGGATGAGCAAGAGTAGCAAGAGCACTCAGAATTCATGCTTGACATTGATGAAGAGATCCCTGTGCACAAATCAAGCAATGTCCCTCCACCCGGTAGCAGTGTGAGGACTAGAAAGATGAGACAAGAGGTTGCCCAGAAAATGGAACAAGATAAAATTTTTACTACGTACACAAGGAGATCTAGGAGAGCACAAAAGACTCTGCCACAAGAAGACCAACCGGAATCAAATGCACATTCACCAATGGACATCGGGAGCAGTGCCCACTCACAGCATGGACCAGAAGCTGAAATGGAAGTTGAAAGCAACAATAGACAAGAAAAAGACTCACCACCTGTGATCAAGAAACCAAAGAGGCTGGAAAAGCAAATTGAAAAGTTAAAGGAAGAACTGATGGAGGCCAACATGTTGGAGAGAGTCATTAAGAGGGAAAACGAAATGCTGAGGAATCAAAGTAAGGAAACCCAACAGAAGAATGAAAAGCTTAAGGAGCAAATCCAAGAGCTCAAGGCTGAACAAACTGACCTTTGCAAATGGGCAACCAAATGGTATACCAAAAAGAAAGCCCTCAAGGAGAAGTACAAACGTTTGAAGCATGAGCTCCACATTCAGAAAGACACCCAAGATAAAAAGAATGTAGATGCATTGTTAAAGGCAGCAGAGGTACAGGCAGGAACAAAGCACAGACACAGTACATCAGGGATAGCATGAGGACATGCTAAGTCACTAAGCTTGGGGGAGATGTTGGTGCCATCCCATTACCATCCCTTTTCTTCGTAGAACACATCATTTGTTTACCTTTTTCCTTCATAAGAACCCTTTTATCCATTGAAATTGATTAAGTAATAGTATTATAGTTATTAGTTTGCATTAAAATTAATTTATGAATTTTTATGTTAGAGATTAGGGATTTTTAATAAAAAGGTTACAGGAAGTTGCAACATCCTGTAAATGGTTTATCATTTGACACGTGGCATGACAGGCAAGCCAAAGCAAGAGATAGGAACGAAAACTGGAATGTACAAGCATGGAGGAACATCGATCCTACAGCAAATCAAACACCCCTGGTTATGCGGTCAACGCCGGTCAAAGCCCCAGTCTTTTGGTGATAAAAGCAGCAACAGCCATAAGTTTCCCAAACCGGTTTCATTTTGTTTCTTTTTGGAAATCGGTTTAGAATGGGAATGGCCCAAAAATCGTTCCTTAGTAAAAGCGGAAACAGTTGCATAGTGAATGTACATTCAATCCAAATGAAAACCGTGTATTAATTGTTTTTAAAAACACAGATATAGTGACAATTCCGTGTGTGATCTCTGTGTGTATCGTTTTGAGAACAGAGCTTTTTGTATGATCTTCATAACTTAATACAAGAACTCGATTATAGTCACGATTTTATTACAACGTTGTTCATGCGTTAATATCTTCGTTTCCTGAGCGTATTCCAGTGTACCATTGAAACGCGGACGAGCGCTGCGTGGACTGGTATACTATCATTTTCATTTCATTAGCAGCTTTTGCATATTGAATGGCTTGCGTGGTAATTAGAATTATGCTTATAATTTTGTTGATTTAACTAGCAGTCGTTATGAATGGTGTTTATGGTGATAGCTTAAAGGATTTATCGTTAAGATCATTGAACCATATCTTGTAAGAGATCTGATCCACCGTTACATTTTTAAAGCATCCTCATAGACTCTGTTTACATATATTTGAATTTGTAATATGTTTTTGATCTTTCATGAATTTTGAGTGTTAACTAGACAGAGCTTTTACGCACATTATCCTTGTAAGGGGATTAAATCTTAGTCTAGCAATTCGTTTTACCTTTAGGACAGTTAGATGAGTTAAGTGACCTGAGTGTCAAGGTGATAGGAAACATATATCAACCTTCCGTAAAGAAGTATTGTAACCTACCACAATGAATACTTAGTTAGGAATCCTTTATGTTTATAGATTTTAGCCACATGCCTTGAAGTTTACTTATCCTGGTCGATAATAAATTTAGCCTAATCTAGTACCCTAGGTTGGCCACTACAGATCACAATGACAGTAATCTATGAAGTGGATATAATCACAGTATATATGTTACCTTACAATACATCTGTCTTGGTGTTATACCAAGTGAAGTAAGGCATTTATATGACATGAGAGTTCATTTTCATGAGAAGAGATGATCTCAGTTTATGGTATGAAGAAGGTCGAAGTGGAAGGGAAGACAAGAAGATGGAAAAAGGATGTGTGTCGTGGTCTTGGAGACGCTACTAGGTCAAGGGTCTTGGTCTTAGTATTCTTCAATTAGAATCTCTATAAGAAGAATTTGTGTGGATTTTCCTCTCAAAGAGTGAGAGGTTTTGGCCCTGGATCATAGCCTACATGTTCTGTGTCTTGTCTATTTATGTTCATGCATTGGTTACTGTTTGATGAAGAATAACAATAATAATCTAACATGAATAATATTCTAATCTAAACAAGTAAAAAGCATTCACAGCCCCAAGGGTTAGCTCAGTTGGTCAATATCAGTGCCTCGCCAGCGGAAGGTCACAGGGTCCAATCTCCTCGAAGCCCTTGGGGTTAGGGCTTGCTAGTGGGCTGCGGTGCTAGATTCCCTTCGGTGTAGATTAGCCTAGATATTTCCGTGGACATAGCGCCAACCCTTGACCAAGGTGTCCGTGAACCACAGCCTAAAAAAAATAAAATTAAAAAGCATTCACAAACAATCACTAATGGAATATAAATCGCCTAATACTAATTCCCTAGATTTCTCAACAACATCACCTCTAAGTCAAGCTATGAAGTGAGAAGGGTGAAGGGTGAAGTGCGTAGTCAACTAGTAACTCATGTCTATTATCTCTTGCTATGACTTTCACCTTTTCTCCTTGTTGATCATTTACTATTGTTGTCAAGTCAAATCCACACAACATTGTAGATTGATCGTGGCATCACATATTCTCAGCCAATTTACTTATCTTCTAGGATTTTTATTCAATTCCATTAGCTTGTTTTATTTCATTTCATTTATAGTATATCCCTTCATTAATGTTACCTTGAAAAGGTCATGATTCTCTTACTCTATGTCATGTTGTCTTTCAGAGACTCTATAAATCACTAATGAACGTATGATCACATATTCAATATTTTCTCATAAATGATTGATCCAAATTTATGTAGGAACAAAATGAAATACATATTTAAATATAAATACAGAGCTATAGCGAAAAATTAACTTCAAATAATTAATAACAAATATTGAAAATGGTTTACATCCATAATGGAATTAAACTAGCTCGAACGGTGCTAACGTATCTCTGAGAAGAGATGTGACAACTACAAACCTTCTGAACTAAGTTATAATGAGGATTTGAGGTATTTTTATCATGAATAAATAATAAAAAACCCTAAACATCCAAAAACCTAACCCTAGGAGATGAAGCGCCAAAATCTTGTGGGCCCTATTGGGGTTAGTTGGAACGTCTACTTCTCGGGGTTATAACTTTGGCATACGATATTTTTTTGGCACGCATGATACCTCATTGGAAATATCTATCCGAGGACAACAATTTTAGACTACAAATAGAGGGTTATTAATTTCTTGTTTTCCTATTTCTCAAAAAACATCGTTTAGGGCCTTAAAACGGATTTGAAAGTTTAGGAGTCAAAAAACTAGGAAAAATAAAAATAAAAAAAACTGTCGAAATAGGAAATTGTTCCGAAAATTAGGAAACTAAAAGAAAATTGTGTTAGGGTCCAAGTGGAATAAGCAAGCGGCCACAAATATCCACCTGAATCAATGGTCCATCTCTAGTCCATTTTATTACTATTTCTTTTAGATTCCCATTTTGTAGAAATGTTACCCACCTTCTTATATTTAAATAACATAATCATTATTAATATCACACATGGTTTTTTTTCAACCTCATTTAATCAATGATATAGAACTCAACTTCTTTTTTTCATTATACTAAGTACATACTCCTTATTCATCATCCTCATACGTATTCATATAAATTGTCATCTCTTTTCTTTTCTCTCCCTTAGTACACTTTATTACACCTTCCTTCTTATCTAAAGTGATTGTTATTATCCTAGAATGCACCAATGGTCACATTTATGCTAATTGTTATACCATGTTAATATTTATCTTGAAAAGTTTGTATGTTTTGTTGGTATCATCTATCCCAAATTAAACCCCATGGCCAAAGAAATTATATGCATCTTGTTTGAAGACTTATGTAAATTAACATTCTATCCTAAACCTATGTTTTTGTGTCCACGACTTCACATTCATTGAGGATATGAACATATCATTTTTCAAATATCTCTAATCATGCATTAATCAATCACAGTTCATTCTATTTCAGTCTTTCTAAGGTAACCATGTTTTAAATCAAGGGGAAATATCTAACAGTCAATGAAAAATTTCATTCCTTCATAAACCATACGAGGTTCTTTCCCTAAATTTTTTGTTCTGACACAAATTCTCCTTGGAAATTTTTTTTTCTCATTACAAGTATAATATAAGTTGCCATCACCCAAAGGATGTATAAATTAATATATTGTATTATTTTTCCATAACTTGTTATAAGCATACCAACACCCTACTCTTTACTAGGGTAAAACAAAGATGAAGGACATTCATTTCTTCATACTATTACAATACTTGTGTTGAATGAGTCTACACATTTCTAAGCTAATCTCATTGATATATAAGAAAAATGTAAGACCCATAATACCACTACAAATCTAACAATATTTTTTTTTAAGGATAGATGTATAATTATTAAGGAGCATTTTCAACTTAGATTTTTAATTCCTTAGTATTTTATAATGGAATGGCTTTCCTATCAATGTTCATCTACACCATAATATCCATTTTAATTACTTAATGAGATCCCTTCATCTAAACTTCTTATTCATTGATAACATGATATTGTTGTCAATATAAGATATTTAAATTATTGATAGCTTGTACATTTAAATCTCAAATTTCATTTTCAATTTACCTTCCATTATATGCATTTATCTAAGTAGGTATGAATAACTTATCTTTACACAATATATACATATATATGGTAATATATATACCCATCCTTCAGTGGATTCTGTTGTACCCATGGCATAATTGTAATCTACTTGAACATGTAATCACTAAATTTTATTAATCATGAAGTGATAAAATCAAATCGAGAAAATCACAAAGGTTAGTGAAAATGGCTTAAGTATTTGTAAATCTTGTTTCGAGATTGGCTTTTTTCTTTTCTTTTGTTCTTTTTTTTTTTGCTATTCTTTTAATAGGGACTTAACTGCATAGTAGATTACAACCTTCTTGGACACCTAGTTGAGTTTTCTTTCAACATCAATAATTCTTCTATCCCAAATTTTTGCAACAAATTGCATAATTTTGGTGGGCACTAACCTCAGAAAAGATGCATACTTCCATATTTACTCATATCTAAATTTATGCAAAGAATTGCATAAATTATGGTCGACAATAACTCTTGGTAAACATATTTAATATGTAAGTGTAAAGAATGTCCTAAAAAACTAAATGATTCATATGACATTCCAACTATCCAATGCTCGCTCATGGTGTACTAGTTTAACATTTTAAACATGATCAATTTTTTTTTAATTACACCATAAGACATTCCCTTTAAGAATAACTCCCAAAGTTTCCACTATGCACCGTAAGGCATTCTCCTTTGAGAATAACTCCCCGGCTGGAGTCGGGGGAAGGTTTTCATTGTTGCTTAGCCCGAACATAGCTATCCCTCTCTCTATTCCTTCCGTGTGAGTACGTGTTCCTTCCTATTGTGAGGCCATGTAACTAATCCGTCCGTCCATGTAACTAATCCGTCCGTTCTGTGTGAATACATGTATCAAGTTTTCACTATGCACCATCGGATCGAATATTAAACGATTGAAGAATAGTGTGTTGTCATATTAATACAGTTGAACTAAGTTGGGGTTTAGTTTCATTTGAAGTTCCATCCATGATTCTGTTATTTGAGGCTTTGATAGTTACCTTTTGATTTCAGCTTTCAGTCTTTCCCTCGCGGGTCGAGGTTTAAGAAACAGGGTTTTGCATTAAAGATTCAAGCCTTTGTTGTCCGCCCGAACGCAGTCAACATTCACAGTTGAATATTGGGATTGGTATCAAGGAGGACGGTAAACAGAAACTTCGAAGATGAGCTACGCAGCGTTCAAAATGGTGCACGGACCCACTGGAGTAGAGAATTGTGCGGCAGGATACATAACCCATTCGTTTTCTGATACGCCTGCTCCTCCTGCTCTGTCCAGCGAAGACATGGAGGGTGAGTGGCTCACAAAGAAGAACAAAGGACTGCCCGCTCCCATCCCCAATCTCGTCATAACAAAAGCCAATGTGCTCGAAGTTTACATTGTTAGAGTCCATAAAGACAACAAGAGGCCCGCTCTCGAGGCTACTGCTCCTAAACGCGGTTCGACAATGGCCGGTCTCTGTGGTGCTTGGCTCGAACTTGCTTGCCATTACACGTATTTTCTTTTCTTTCCTTTCCTTTTCACCCTCTCTTCTTTTCCATTTACTGTCAAACAAAGGTTACATGTTAAACTGTATGCAATAAGTTCGACAAAATGTCCTTACATTAATAATTAGCAAAAAAATCATTGGCAATATCATTTTTGTAAAGTGTTGGTTAAAAATACCTCGACGGTAATTGTGATGATTTTTGCAAAATCTAGTTTGGGATATTACAGTGAAATCAAAGCTGTGCTGCGAGCCTGAGGGATTAAGAATGAAATCCAAATTTGTTGGATGAGTGACCAACACTTTTCAAATCAGAGCATCGCTTGACCGATTTGCTTGATCTTTCCTAATGAGGGAATGGGGAGTAGTTTCCTTCTCAAGCTACCTAGAAAACAACAAGCACTTATCATTTAGATACACAGACTTCCTATCTATCTATCAATCAGTCAAATAGCGCATGGGAAAGCGTCTGGGATCTCTTTCCATGCCGAACGTTCCCGTATAGCCTCAACTTGGTCTTGTTCGCATCATTTGGTGAACTTGTAGTGCACTCATCAGTGTGTATACAACTCAATGCGCTCGAAATCAAGTGCGTATCAAATAATGCAACTAATTACATTCTTGCATGATTGTCGTCATGATGGTGATATCGGTATCATTGCTAAATTAATAACATTGATTCAGTTTCATGACGATGTGATTCATATATCTAACGAAGCCAGCGTAGCAAACAGGGATAATTCATTGATCCGATGGAGATAATTTGCATATCTGATGAAATGAAGCCGCGGTAGTGTAATTCCCATTATCCCTAGCATTGATAATCTGCATATCCTATTTAATGTTCCTTTTGGTAAATTTCTCCAAATGACCTCTAAGTTTTCAAGTTTCAACAAATTTGTTCATTGAAACATTTTGTCAAACATGTTGTGTGCATAAGGCTGTAGGTGTGATTTGATGCATTTAACTAAAGTAAGATACACAGTGTAAATTTCATAAACCAAAACAATGCATTTAAGTACTGTAGGTGTCCTCTGGAAGTTTATTGCCAAACAAACATAGGTAAGAAGGATACAAATCTTCAGAATGCTGGTCTGATATATATATAATACCCATAATTGAATTTAGGACTGATATAAAGTAAATGAGGACGGATCTGAGCAGAAATAGGCATTACATTAACTCAGCCATATAAACACAGTGAATAATATATCAGGAACCTGGCATATACTGCGTTGTCTCCTCAGGCAAAATACAATCCGTTCCAGTCACTTCAGATCTCTGCTACAAGCACATAAAAAACCAAAATGGTCCATTACATTGCATGTGCTGCCTTTAAGGGGAAGTCTGCTACAGCTCCCTCTCACTGGAAAACTTCAAGGAACAGAACAATATTTATCTTCAGGAATTCTGCTCTAGCTTCGAGGCCTTGATCCACTGCTTGGTGTTAGAGAAATATGAATGTTACAGCCCAGCTTCAAGGGAAACTTGATCTGGAAAAATCACTGGCTGTGTCCCTCTATTTGCAGTGAGAAATATGGTTCTAAACCCATGTAGAATCCACAAGTGCGTGCTTCAGATTTCGGGCTGTTTGGTCATGATATATGGCATCATTGAATCCAATATTCGGCTTCCTTGTGGATGCTAATAACCCAGCTCAATGCCCACGAGCCTCCTGTACATTTCAACAAGTCAATTGATGCAAGGAACCTGTGATAAATGGGCTGCCAAACTGAGCCAAAGAGACATGAGAAACTCCACAGCTTCTGCTATATTCACTGTCCCAACAATCTGCAATCACTTGACTGTACACCCACACAAATGGCCTCAAGATATTAGAGCTTCTTGGGCATAGATCGTCCCCTGCTTCAGAATTCGACCCCTTTTGATGATGAAGGGAACGTAGCCTTGGAGAGACCAATGTGATTTCTTGAATGAGGTAATTCGACCTTGATGGGTATGGCGAATAATTTGGCCTTCAATGGATCTACTCAACCCTCCTAATCTGGAAGAATTTGCCCTCTTGATGAATGCATTTGTCCTTGGTGAAAGCTTCAGGAATTCATTCCTCCAACCCTTGTTCCTCAGCCCAAATGATGGAGACAAACTCAGCCTCTTTGTGATGGTAAATCCCTGCAATAAACCCAATTGGAATATCTGAAGTAATCTTCTCCTAATTTAACTAGGGTGGCACTCGAAGTCCACCGAAATTAGCTATTGAGTTTTGCTTGAAAATCGCTTGAGTTCCTTCTCAATCTCAAATAGAAATGCTAGAATAGAACGATTTGCAATTCCGTACATCCTCCTTTTATAATTCCCCATTAAGCCTTCCTCTAGCTTCTAGACTCCCCTTTTTCCTTATTATTTTATTGGTGGTGTCCATTTTCCACTAGGAGATTTTTGCCCCCATTTTAAATAAAATAATAATTTGCCTCCTACCTCAATAAAATATTATTTTGCCACCATTCTCCAATAAAATAATAATTTTCCTCCATTCTCCAATAAAATATTATTTGCCACCATTCTCCGAAATAATAATAATTTCAGCTTTTCTCCCACAAAATAATATTTTCTCCTTTTTATTTAATATCACCAAATTTTTTGCAAAACTCCTTAGTGAATTTTGCACACAAAAATTGGGAACATTACATCCCACAAGGGAGCAGAGGCATATCTTATGAAGACCATATTATTATTTTGCATATCCGAATATCTCACGTACCAGCTGAGGTAATTCACATATCTGGCCGACTTAAATGGTTTAATTTAAATTTTCATGTGGACAAATCCTCTGTTATGCCCCTTTCTGAGTGATCACTACAAGGGAAACGATTGACTTGTTTAGATTAAAATGTGACTATGAGGACAAGGTGAACTTTATAAAGTCACATTAGTATGTATTTACGTGATATCTAGTGATATAGAGTTCAAAAATCAAAACGATCCATACTTGATATCTAGTGATATGATCTCTTGTGATTGTAAATAGGCTTCTGCAAATTTGAGTTTAATTGCCCCCAAATGTTGACTGCTAAAGTATACCAACTTGATCTCAAGCCATAAAACCTAGCAGCAAATGCTTGGAAGCAAATATTACGCAGAAAAATCCAAGTACTAATCAAATGAACAGAGATCTACTCTAATATAATAGTATACTGCAGATTAGATAATAAGAATTAAGGTGGAAATTATTTTAGCATTTTTAGATCTAACATCCTGTGGAAAACAAAACATACAAATACCGCAGAACACATCTATTTAATCATATTACAAGTTAAATATATGTCAATTAATCAGTCACATGAAAGATAATGCTAACTAGTATCCCATCATTGTTTATCATTTGTGTTATCAGTTATAAGCGTAAACCAGAACACTTTAAGTAAGAAAAACGTAAGGTTTATACTATATAGTGGGAAAAGCCTTTGATGGAGTAGAAAATCCACTTGAAAGTTTTGACTACTTGTCTTAATCACTGAACCAATTATCGCAATCATCCAGTGCTTCTCTTCAGAATTCTGATAGCATAATGATATCAAAACATGAGAAACCTCTAATGTAACCCTATCCCATATTTTTCTAAATGATGGTTGCTTGACCTAGTCAACCCAATGTCCTGGCAAGTTCCCTAACTTTGTTTTTGTCAAATCAAAAGAAATAGAACTTACCATGAGAAAGGGCCATACAGCAATGCCATAAGCCTAATCCTCATTCTCTAATGGGTCCTATAGATGACAATGATGTAGAAAACATCCTCAATGTCAATCTAGACCTCAAGCCTGTTGGCTCTTTCTAGCAATGAAACAGAAAATCCAATATCATTGAAATCATGCTTACCATAGGGGTCAAGATCAGTTGTATTAGTTGGAACTTCGGGGGGAATCCAACCAATCTAAGGCCTCAAACCATACCATCAAAACAAAATGTGTTAGGTTGCATAGCTTCTAACATGCTAGACATTATATCATATCCATATCACTTGTGCATAGATTAAACTACATGGTAAGTTCGAGGTTCGTAACTTTTCGTCTCATGGAGGGGTTATTTCCTTAGCAAGTCTAAGAGTCCTGATAGATAATAATTGTTTCACATTTTTGCTCTTAAGCTTTGAAATTTCGTTTTAATCTGAGTTCAAGACATGAGTTGTAAACAAAATAATACCTTGTAATAAATGTTGTTTATAAAGCTCAATGCCTCTGGATCTACTTATGTGTCAAATATATAAAGCTGTAGTCTTTGCTCAAGCATTATGCTTATAATATCATTTAAAGTTTAAACCACTTACAATTCTTGATATATTTTGGTGTGTTGTAGATTGCATGAGAATGTAGAAAGCATGGCAATTCTATCTCCTGGGCATGATGGGCATGATGATGGACTTAGAAAAAGAGATGCTATTATTTTGTCATTTCGAGATGCAAAAATATCAGTATTGGAGTTTGATGATTCAATCCACGGCCTATGCACCAGGTACGCTAATAGCCTAATACTATTTTTTCCTCCAAACTATTTTGCTATATTCTTTTACTAAAGGCAACCAAGAGACTTAATGTTTCTTATTTCTTGTAGATAACCTTCAAATGTATTTCTATATGGAAACAATTCAAACTCAAATCTATGTTATCTAAATAGTGAAAAAGTCGAATCCATTATATTTTACTTTTAATTGGACTAGGAGGGCCTGTGAATGCTTCCTTTTCTCTTTTCATGGTCCAAATCCTTTTTTGGCCAAGAAGAAAGAAATGAAACAAGAACACTTGTTTATCACGTTATAAGGGAGAGTTCTCTTGGCGTGCAGGTGTGATCATTTACTTCATTGGTGAGGTCTCTTGTTTAAGTCTAGGATAACCTAGTTGCACTAAGTAAAATCTTAGAACAAGCATGTGACATGTCTGTGCATGCTCCACTTAGGCCATGTATTTCTTGCATGCATGCTCCACAAGAAATTAACCTCCCTGGATATATGCACTTCTTGCCAATGAATAAGAAGAGCAAAATCCTGATTTACATTTCTTAAATAATTTAAATATCACTCTTCTGTAGCTGGCAGTGGCAAATTCTTCCAATTACCAAACTTTTGCAAGGTATATCTGTTGGAAATTGTTGTATTGGCAACTTTCTCGTTTTATTTCACTGATGGGTTAAATCTTTTAGAAAGCAAATATGCGGTTGCCATTTATTATGCAAGTCTCAAATCTGATATCTGAAATTGTGCTTGTACAATTTCTTGGACACAAAAGAAACCCAGAAAGCTTATGCTGTGCAAGACTTTTGTGTGATTGTGAGTAGGCAGCAAGGGCCCACCAGGGGGGGTTTATATGTTTTGTAAATTTGTACTTACTGGACACTTTAAACTCACGAACATCCATTGTTTAACAATTAAGAACTTCTTGTTTCCTCTATTTAAACTTATTCATGTTAATATATTCATGACTTTTACTGGTTTCTGTTGTGTCTAAACTTCTAAACCTATACAGCTATCCTTTCTCGTTATGCTGTTGTGGTTCATTCATATGCATGCTGGCGACAGCCTATCAGCTTCTAGTAGTAATCATCAATCACATGGATAAATCATTGTTACAACCATCCTTATTGCACTACAATGCTCTGTGCATATAATGCTAAGCAATGAATATAAAACTCTGGTTTTAGTAGTTACAAAAGTAAAGAAATCACTGCCACTAGCTTTCTATTGCATCTTTTGTTTGGAATCTTTCACTGGTCACCTTCAAATAGTCTTTGTTGGTTATACAATTATCCTTTTCTAGATGTATATGGGGCATTTGGTTGAACCTGGTCACATGCATCCTGCTTTCAGATGCGATGCATTGTGGATATGGATACATGGATTGAGTATGCTTTTTTTTGGCAGTTCTTTGCATTGTTTTGAAGGACCCAATTGGGAGCATTTAAAAGGATACATGGATTGAGTATGTTTTTTTTTGCAGCTCATTGCATTATTTTGAAGGACACGATTGGCAGCATTTGAAAAGGGGTAGAGAAAAATTTGCAAGAGGGCCATTAGTGCAGTCAGACCCCCAGGGGAGGTGCAGCGGTGTGCTTATATATGATTCTCAAATGATAATACTTAAAGCTGCCCAGGTGCTTTCTTTTTCCTGATTTTTTTGAGTTCATTAGGGTTTGGTACTCATATTGTACATTCATGCATTTTTTGGTACTCAATGTGGTTGTTAAATAAATATTTGAATTTTAGATGCACTTTAGTATGTGTTGTAATGATAATAATCTTTACTTGTGATCATTTATGGTAAGCACTGTCCTTAGTTGTATCACTAGGTTATGGCTTAAGAGCTGACCTAGGAAACATCATTTAGGTGACCCAAGGTTGGCTTAACCATTTATGTGAGCCCATAATCCCCTCATGCAGGGAGATCCCCCATCTCTCGAGTTGTGTATATATACACTACACAAATCATGCTTCATTTGTACGCTATATTGATTCATCTTGTGATTGATTGTAGCCTATGAGCACCATATCTCTCTTGTTCATGGGTTCTCTCTCTATTGATATGTTCTACTCTTGATTAGTGCTGTTATAAATCTGGAGTGTTTTACTTGGTTGGATTAGGGTTTGCTGAAGCTGTTACCTTATGACTTCAAAATTGTATCAAAGTCAGTGTGGTTCTTCATTCCCTATCCAATGCCGTTTTCAAGGCCATTTGTGTCTGAAACTAAGGTTTTCAACACTTTTTTGGGACAGCAGCAAATCCAAGGCAGGATGTGAAGACAACAAAGAATCTACATGAACCTGACATATGGAAAGTAGGTTGTGAAGGCAGTAAGGAACATGTCATTAGTAAGCAATAACTATGCAGGTGGAACCCATGATTAATAAAATTGCTTTATATATTAGTCTAGACTCTCAACTACAAACCTTAAGTTCTGCTAATTCTTCAAATGGTTATTGTAGAAATATGCTAATTCTTCAAATGGTTATGTTAGAAAAAGTTAAAACAAAACAATTGAGTAGATACACGTCTTAGTGGTAAATAATATGGTAGATACACATTTGGTATATGTTTGAGCAACAAACAGTTTAGCAAATAAATCCTGGGCAACAAATGGTTGAGTCAATACATCATACATGCTTAAGTAGTACAATGTCTCGTCAGATACATGTTTTGCAAATACAAGAGGTCTGGGCACAATTGTTACACAACATGTTGTGTTGTGGGTTTTGTTGCAATGATGAGCAAAAGTCCTATTAGTTGGTTGTTGAGCAAACAATAGACAAGTGTGAGTTTGTGAGACAAGCACAAGGGTAGTCAAATCCCTACAAAGCAATAAGAAAGAATAAGTATTATCAAACTATGAACTTAACAACAAGGGCACTATTGAAATTGCAAAGAAATGTAGGGCAACAACAATACTATTTTTATTTTTCAAAAGAAAGGCAAAAAACATGAACTGTCATGTTGATGTCAGATGAGAGTGAATGGCAACACAATGGGCTCCAAGCTCTCCTAGGGAGGGTCCTTTTCCTCCTTTGGATGCTCCCTTTCTAGGGAGGGTATATTTTCTCCTTTGGATGCTCCCTCTAACTCTGTTGGTTGTGAGAGCCATAGGTCTTTGATGGAAAGCTAAGAAGCATGCAGGATGGCAAGGGAGGAAGAAATGAGAGTGTGACAATATGGTCTCCAATCTCATTCCTTTAGCAAAACCTTCTTGCGAATGCAGCCCAGTTACCACCCAAGTTCTCACTTAGAGATGAGAAACCACAAGCAACTTAGACAAGCCACAACTGTCACCTTAGTGGCTTTACTTTTCTCTCTTTAGACCATGGGTGATCCTACCCTATTACACTTTCCTGGTTTTAACTAAGCTTAATTGTTGTAACATTTCAGAGTGAGTGTAGTTCATTATATTTGATTTAATATTTGCAATTAATAATGTCTGAATTCCAGATTTAAATCAGATTTTAGATGCAAATTGATGTAAAGGAAGTTACAAAGTGTAGGTTAATTAAAGTTATGCATAAAATTATTAACCGTGCTTGATAAACCTGTTGATTTTTCTAGGGCACACAAGCTAGAAACAATTTTCTTTAGTACGATAAGTATTTCCAATGATTTAGTTAGCATTAATTTCACATCTCATTCATCCATTATCATTAAGCAGTTATACAGAAGAAAATTCAACCATTAAACATGAAAGAGCTGTAGAAAATAACCATGAAATCAAGAGACAAGAGACACAGAAATTACTAATTAGACCCAAGGCTAGGGAAAAACGCAGAAATTCTTCATTATAAGATTAAAGAGAGAGAGAGAGTTCAAGATTCATCAATACATCAGAAACAACATCAAGATAATAGCCAACCCAATAACCAAGAACAAGATGAAGTGCCAAGCCCTTCTCCTGAGGTTTTTGGCCCCCTTCTTCTTTGCTTCATTTGCTGGAACAAAGCTCATCACAAGATAAATCGATGTGTCAGATGAGGAGAGGTGGTTTCTTTTTTATAGTGATCAAAGGGGGGTCAAACGGGTGCCCCGTAAGGGCTCAGCCGACCTAAGCAAAAGGATGGGTGATTTGAATATTTAGGAGGCAAAATTAAAATTAAAATTTTTCATCTCTCCACATGATGAAAATACCAACCATGGCTACAATATTTTCAACATAACCAATGCTAGAAAAGATGTGAAGCGCTTGAGAAACTCAACTCTGAATCAATATGTTCACATCCCTTGTAAGTTGTAACCAAGATGATGATAAAATTTGTGCTAGCAAATAGAGTCGTTACCATGTATTAAACTGTTGTCATCAAAGAAAGTTGCCAAAATAGATTTGATTCTTATGCCGGATTATCAACTTGTGATTTCTATTCATTAAGTGCCCAAAATTAGATCTGTGAGTGGTCATAAGCCAGCACTTGTACCAGCTCTTGACTGTTTTGAGATGCTCCTTGCTAATTTGGAGCGTGACGCTTGAGCCAGGGAGCACGTTTCCAAGGCATTCTCAAGATGCTCCTTGCATGTTCCTTGAGAGGGTTGGATGCTCCCATGCATTAATGAAAAAATATGACTTCTTTTTATAAGTTTTTAGGTGCTGGTGGGATGTAGGATAGGATTAGGGTTTAGGGGAAAGTGAGGATGAACACAAAACAACTCTTCCCCCTCACTTTTTTTCATTCTTTCATCTTTGTTTGTGTGGGCTTAGAGTGGAGAGGAAAAAGAGGAGCTTGGAAGAGAGAGAAAAAGAGAACTTGGAGCCTTGAAGGAGAGAATAAAGGGGAGCAAAGGAGAGCAAAGAAGAGCTTGGCGAGTGAACAAAAGAGGAGCTTGCAAGAGAGAACAAAGGTTGCCATGTATTCCAAGAGCTAAAGTAGTATGGCCAAACCCTAACTCCCTCATTTTCTTGTGTTGTTTGTTTGTGCTTTTTTCCTCTTCTACTCTTTCCCATTCTTTTTTCTCCCATATTTTATTGCATGTTGTTCATCTAAGATTTGAGAATAATGGTATTGTTTTGGTTTATCATTCCATTTTTGGTTCTCATGGTGTTGGTGGGGCATATGCATCAAAGGGAAGAGTGACAAGAAGATGATAGTCGTCATGCTCATAGTAACATAATGTGTGAAGATGATGAAGAGTTTGAAGGGGATGGAGGTGACAATGAAGAGGGAAATGAAGGTGGAAAAGCTTCATTGACACCCTTGTGGAGATATGTGACAAATTGTGGGGGGGCAAGGTGGTGGAACCACTAAATATGTCATCATGATTGTCATTAAGGAAAACCTTATATTGGTACATATACCTCTGTGGAGGCACCTTTGTGGCGTAATGGGGAGTGATGGCACTATGTTACAAACATAATCAATATTAATAATCAATAATTAGTAATTAGTAAACTAATCAACATTTAATGAAAAGTCATAGGTCACACATGTTCATTCTCATGACCTAACAGTAATTATAAGGGTATAATATCATGAGAGCAGTGTTCACTCATTCATTATATATATAATTATTCTCATATCAACTAAGCACATATACTCTCTACTTGAAACGATGGTATTACAGTGAGTAAACTTTGGCCTCACCAACAATTGTTGTCTTATTTGTGTCCATACAATTTCTTCATCGTTCTTGCCATCTATATTGTACGATTTTTGTACATAATTGTTGCCTCTCCCATCAACACTGCCATACACTACACTGTTTCTCTTGCCGACACTACCATACACTACACTGTTGCTCTTGTCAACACTACCATACACTATCGTCAACACTGTTGCACATAGCCGCTACTGCTCGCCAACACTATCATACAATGCCAATGACGTTGTTGTACACAACTACTATCCACACAAAGTCGTTGCCATTGTGTCGTTAAGAAAAATAAATTGGTTCTGTGCCAATTTGGAGGGACACAACTGTACGAGCCCATACAAATTTTCTTTTAATAAATCACTTTATAAACATAAAAAGTCACTTTATAATTAATTAATTATTTATAATGATTAAAAAGTCAATTTAATAATTAAATATTTATTTATTATAAAGTCACTTTATAAAAATAAATAATTAGAAAAATGGAATCAAGTAAGAAAAAAACAAAGAAGTACTTGCAAAAGTTAATCAATATAGAGACAAAGTCAATAACATAAGACATCATCTTGGTAATGTTGAGAAGGCATAAAAAGAGTTGGGGGAAGGACCACAAAACTGAATTGGTTGACCACCTGAATTGGAAATCAATCCAAAATTGGAAAAAAATCGGAGTAAAAAATCAATCGTCCAAAAAATATTCAAATTTCAAAGAAAAGCATATATATTCATGTGCATCCATATGAATCGAATTCATTTATAGCTCCAAGGGATAGCTCAGATGGTCAAGTTCCTGTTGCTAAGTACCTTGCTTATTGGGAGGTCACAGGTTCAAATCTCCTCGATGCTCTTGGGGTTAGGCCTTACTAGTTTGGCCAACGGGTAGATCCCTTCGGGTTGATCAACTTTGATTTTCCCGTGGATGTAGCGGCCACTCAGTGTCTGTGAACCACCTTAAAAAAAAGAATCCAAACCATTTGTACAAAAATATGTAAAAGTTCTCATTTGATATGGGGCCTGCGCGGGACGATATCTCATATGGGGGATTATGTGAAACTTGGGACCTTAGAGCAGAGCTTCCTGGATCTGCATCTTCATGATGAAAATATGTTCTTTTAACATCACGGGTCTGGGATCACCCCAATCTGCTAGATCCCTATTATGGATTATACAATCTAAGGCACTTGATCTTATCCTCTTACAAGAGACAATGCTCACTAAGGATAAGGCATCTAAAAATCTCCATAAGCTATGCCCATGATGGATATCTTGTGCTACTAGCGCCATTGGAACTTCTAGGGGCTAGCTGCTATGTGGATTCCAAATAAATGCTCATTCAAAGCGTAGAAGTTAGATGTTGGTATAATATTGTCTAGATATTGTCAGGGGATGTGCTAAAGGATGCGAATTTTGAACGTTTATGGTCCATACATAAACAAGAAATCATTTTGGGAGAAAATTGATGGGAGTGGTATACTAGACTTGCAAAATCTCATTGTAGCTAGTGATCTAAATTTAACTTTGGATGTCAATGAATGCTAGGGACAAAAAGCTTGGTTGGATCCTATGGCTGAATACTTTAAGGATCTTTTTATTTAAAAGTTGTTCCTGGACATCGCCCCTTGCCCTTTATGCTCGTCATGGAGAAATGGGTGGGCTGGTGAAGAGGGCATCGTAAAAAGGCTCGATAGATCCTTAGTTCACTACTCTGCCTTTGAGGATGGATGCTCTAGAAGCCACATCTATCTTCTTTGAAGCCTCTGACCACCATGCAATCATGATTCAATGGAGGGGACCTAAAGATCAAAGCTCTCTTCCATTTAAATTCAATCATCATTGGATCAATGAGCAAGATTTTAAGGAGTTGGTTTGTGATTCTCGGATTCAACCTACCTGCCTTGTTAACAAATAAAAAATGGAGTCCAACTATAAACTCAAGAAACTGAAGGACAAAGTTTGGGTCTGGATCTTTAAGCGTAAGGAGGAACAAATTCTAGAAATTGGGAAGATAGAGGATGATATAGCCTTTTTTATGGATCCTTCTAATGACGACTTTTTCTTTGATAACCATAAGAATCTGGTGATGGACCTAATTCAAAGGAAGAACATAATCCTAAAAGCACAGGAGGAGGAGTGGCGACTTAAGAGTAGGGTCGCATGGATCAAAGGTGGGAATAAAAATTCAAAATTTTTCCATAGGGTTGCTTCTAAGTGAAAGGCTGTCAACGCTATTTGGAACAGAAGGAACTTTGAGGGCAGATTACTCACTTCACTAAAGGACACAATGAATTAGCATTCAGGTTTTTCAATAGTGAGTCCAAAGAAAAGGGAAGGATACCATTATAGACAAGGTTGAGCTTGCAAACCTTTTTCCCAACGCAGTTAATGAGGATGACATCAGTCTTATGGATAGCCCTGTTACTGAAGAGGAGCTTGTTAGGATAGAAATGCGAATAACAATTGTAATTTTGTGTAGATTTTGAGTGTATGTGTAATAAGTAATTTGTATTTATATTAAAGACTGAATGGTGATTACAAAGCTTCGTGGTGGTTTGCCTTTATAGGCATTGATTGGCCACGAAGGTGAATGGTCACGTTGTTTGACCTTTTGTCCCTTCATAATTAATGAAGACATTAATTAATTAATTAATTTAATTATTATCAATATTATTATATTAATATTAATTATTTTTTATTCATAACATTGCCACCCCCTTTAAAGATGCTTTGTCCTCAAAGCATAATAAAAAGGGTTTTCTCTAGTTGAACACGTTGCTATGGAATGGCATCTATTTTCTTTGACTTGTTTGTGTCTTCTGAGTTGGTGACATTCTCATATGAAATTGCAGCTTTCTTGAAGCTGGGTGCATTAACACCATGTAATTTATAGTGTCGTCCTTGCCAACTAAACTCCATGAATTGTTCTTCAAGGTTTGTAGTATAGCTTCCTAATTGCATTAACCATTCTGCACCTAGCACTATATCCATTTCCTTGAGTGGTAGGGCATATAAATCTGTCTGTAGCTCTAGTTCTTGTATTTGAATTGAAACCTTAAGACATTCTCCTATCTCTTCGAACTTTTGCCCAGTAGCGACAGTCATGCTAAGGTCCTTGATTGGGCATATACAAAGATCAAGTTGTTTAGCAAGATCAATGTTTATACAATTGTGAGTACTGCCAGAATCTACAAGTATATTGACATTTCTGCCTCTTATGAGCCCTTTAAGCTTCAGGGTTTTAGGTCGTAACCTTCTTGTCATGTTTGTTGGTAGAGTAGTAGGCTTAATGTTCTTTCTTCTTGGAGACTGGTTTCTCTGCTTCTGAAGGTGTGGTGGAACATATTTTGCAGTGACTTGTTGTTTTTGACCCATTGAAGAATTGCCTTCTTCACCCTGATTTTGTTGGACACATGAGATTGCAGCAAATGATGGTTCCTCAGAATATGAATCCTCTACTATTTTATAGTAGCGTAAGGACGTGTCCTCACATTTATGTCATGGCGCCCAATTTCCTCCACACTTGCGACGATTATTTTCTTTTTTATCGTTTTCTTTGACTCATTACTTGAAGAGTCGGACTCTTTCTCAACTTCATAAGTATACAGTTTCTTGTTAAGGCATCTGTGTCCTGAGGTCCATATGTCCCCACAATACCTACATTTATTTTTTTCTTGAGTATTGTTGTTGGTCTTCATCTTCCCTGAATGATGACATTCTAAACTTATGTTTTTGCTCAATAATCTTTGCAGCATGTCTAGCTTCTTCGACAATTTTAAGTTTGTATAATTTCAATTCCGCACGGATATACTCCTTAAGTCCACATCTATACATTTTTAGTAGTTCATCAATAAATCCTCTTCGTCTTATAGCTAATACTTCCCATTTGTGGGTGTATTCGCTTACTGACCCTTTTTTCTTGAGATGAACAAATTTTTCATAGATATCATCTTCTTCTTCGTCATGAAACCTTTTTAGCAAGGTATCCACAAATTTTTTCCAAAGGAATGAACGGGCTTCACATTTGTTGGACCACCATAGGAACCAATCATATGCTTCAGCTCCCAAATTGTTGGATGCGTTCATGCTTTTTCCTTGTTCACCTATTGGTGGGTTTGACTAAAAAATGGCCTCTATTTTATTAACCCAAACAATAACGCCTCTATGAACTTTACCATCGTATTTTGGGATCTCCCTCTTAATTTGCTGATACTCTTTTTTGGAAATTTTGTATAGTACTGACTATTTGAGAAATGTATTTGCGGAATTTCATGATGCGTCTTCGGAATTTCATGGTTTGGGAAATATTTGTCTTTTGGAGTCTTGGAACTTTGTGTTGGTTCTTGAGTGATTAAGGGATTAAAAAATAAATTAACCCCTCTCGTCAATTGGTTTTGCATTCCTAGCAACATTCTCTCAATGTTATTTTTTTTTTTAATATCGCTTGCCATTTTCTCTTGAGTTACAGTTATCCTATTTTGACCTTCTCCTAACTCTTCCTGCTTCCTCGAGTTCTTGATATTTTTTTGAGTCATCATTATTATTCCCCATCTTAACTTTATTTTTTTCCTAACGGAACAATTTTTTTTGAAGAAATTAAATAATATATATATATATATATATATATATATATATTTTAATTAATAATTAAATTAATTAATTTATATAACTATAATTATAATATAATAATTAGTTATATAAACTACATATTAATATAATGATATGACTAAGGGTCACGATGGTAAAAAAGCATGGTTGAATGGGCACGACTTGAATGAAATGTGGTACAAAGGAATGTGATCGATTGACCAGGGAAGATGGTTGGCAGAATTGTCGGGAGGATGGATGAGCATGATTTGAATGAAACGTGGTACAAAGGAACGTGACTGATTGACCAGGGAAGACGGTGGGCATAATTGTTGGGAGGATGGACGAATCACAATGGAGATTGTAATAGAATTTGGATGGCAACGTTCAATTGGAAAAGTCGTCGCGACGGGCAGTTTGGCTCAAGGCACGGGAACAAGGGTTCTGACAAGGTGCCAGAACACACATAAATGACCTTCGTATACGGAGGTTGGAGAGCGACAGTGTTGTCGGCAAGGACATGGTGGACAGGGAATATAGGTTGCGGGGTTAGCGGGCAACAGAAAATGGCGGATGAGTGGAAGATGCAAGAGAATGTAGTGTACGAAATGGTTGATAGTGGAATAGGAAAATGGACAGGATAAGACAACAGCGATGAAGAGTAACGGATGTGGGTTGTTGAATAGGCGGGAAGATTGCTAAGCTCTGATACCATTGTTAGGACAAAAACGCCAATAGCAATTTTAATTATGTGTAGACTCAGAGTGTAAGTGTAATAAGTAGTTTTTATTTTTATTAAAGATCGAAAGGTGGTTACAAACCTTCGCGGCAGTTTGCCTTAATAGGCATTGATTGGCCACGAAGTTGAATGGTCATGTTGTTTGACCTTTTGTCCCTTCATAATTAATGAAGACATTGATTAATTAATTAATTTAATTATTATCAATATTATAATATTAATGTTATTTATTCATAACAAAGCTCTTATATAAGCTGAAAGAGATGGCCAAAGACAAAAGTCTGGGCCTTGATGGCTAGCCAATTGAGCTGTATATATCTTTTTTCGACATCATGGGGATTGAATCGTTGCAACTAGTTGAAGAATCCTAGATTACTGGGCAGATCTCAGGCACCATCAATGCAACCTTCCTTGCTTTAATTCCTAAGAAATCTAAATCTATCTGCTTTTTTGACTTTAGGTCGATTTCTCTTTGTATCTCTGCTTATAAAGTGATTTCTAAAATTATAGCTAACAAAGTTAAAAAAATTCTATCTCCCTATATATGCCTGGAACAATCTGGCTTTCTTCTTGATAGGAGAATACAGGATGCACTTGCCATTGCTCAAGAGTGTATACATTCGATCAAATCGGGCAAACAAAATGCTTGTCTCATGAAAATCGATCTCCTGCGGGCGTATGATCGGGATTTCCTCTGCTTGATCCTTCACAAAATTGGCTTTCCACATCGCCATGTTAAATGGATAATGGCTTGTGTGACCTCAGTTTCAATGGCGGTCTTAATCAATGGGTTCCCAACAGATTTCTTCAAAATTTCCAGGGGCTTGAGACAAGGATGTGCTCTATCCCCACTCCTTTTTATTTTGGTTATGGATTCTCTTAGCAGAAGTGTCAGCACAACAAAAACAAATGGTGTTATCTCTGGCTGCAGGGTCTCTCCCACATCCTCTATTACTCATCTTCTTTTTGTAGACGATGTCCTTGGTTTTGGAGCTGTCAATTATTCTGAATAGGAAGCTCTCTATCAAATTCTATCTACATTTGGAAGAGCCACAGGCCTCATTCTTAACAAGGAAAAATCTGAACTTATAACTGATGAGAAGGACGTTGTGACCTGTCAGCAAATAGTCACCTTCTTTGGGATCAAATCTATCCCTTTATCTTTGGGATTTAAGTACTTGGGTTGTTTCCTGAAGCCATGCAGCTACCGCATTCTGGATTGGGATTGGCTGATCCTTAAAATACAGAAAAATCTCTCTATGGGATCATAGATGGCTGTCCCTCAGTGGTAGGGTGATCATGATTAAATTTGTTCTTTAGGGAATATCAGTGTATTGGATGCACTTATTCCTTTTGTCTGTGACGATCATTCACAAAATTAATGCCATCATTGCAAAGTTCCTGTGGTCAGGAATAGGGCAAGTTAAAAGATTCCACCTCATCAACCTTGACTCTTTTTCCTGCCCTCAAGACTCGGGAGGCTGGGGCCTTAGGGATACGAAGCGCTTTAATCTGGCCCTTCTTTCTCGCGATGTTTGGAGCACTTTTAATGTTCAGGGTTTATGGAGTGGAATTATCAAAGGCAAATATCTCCATCATCAAAGCTTGGAGGACTGGGTTGTTGAGGGAGCTCCCTCTAAGCATGGGAAATCTGTCATATGGAGTAGTTTGATGCATGCCAAATGCTGGCTTTGTGGCAATTTGAGATGGAAAGCAGGCAATGGTGACAAAATCCTAACTGGGTTGGACACTATCAAGGGCTTGATGGGTGAGCACATCCTCTCTCAAATTATTTCTGCTCTGCACCTGTTGGGGATCCGCTGCTTAACAGACCTGAACAATGCACTTTCCCTGGAGTGTTTTCCTTCTTGGCCTCATTCTTGGGATCTGGGACTTAATGCTGAGTTTGAATCTGAATGGGTGTCATATAGACTCAAACTCATTGAGGTCAAAATCATTATCAAATGACAGGTCCGATTCTCTTGTATTGGGAGGCTGAGTTGCAGGTGGTAAGGTTGCAGTCAAAGAAATTTACTCTTACATAGCAGGTTCTCCTCCTACATGTCCCTATGACAAATGGACTATGCCCATGTGGAAATGGGATGCTCCTTTGAAGATTAAGTGCTTCATCTTGCTGACCTTTTTCAACCGGATATTGACTTGGGAGAATCTGATGAAAAGGGGTATACAGGGTCCGGGTCGCTGCCATTTTTTGCCATTCAGCCTTTGAAGATATTATTCATCTCTGTTCCTGGACTGCTCTTTCTCAAAGGCCATCTGGGATCATATGGCGGATTTGCTGAACCTCAGGATTGACAGGGGCTGGTCCTCTATCTTTGATTGCCTTATGTATTCGTCCTCGAGCCATAGATCCTATAGAGCACTCCCCCTATATGTTCTTTGGTGTATCTGGCGTTCCATGAATGCCTCTATTTTTGAGAATTGGATTCCTGATTGCCATTCTGCTTGCGTCAAAATTGTTGGTTATTTCCTTGAGATTGGCCCCTGGACCCCTAGGTCTCCTCGACGTTCTGTTCAATTTCAGGAGTTGGGGCCTCATTATCCTTTTGGCTTCTTTGATGGGGCCTCTGCTGATGGTCATTGCGGCTGTGGGGCCCTCATCAAGCTCTGTCCTAGCAGGGAATTTCGCTTCTTTTGGAATGGTGGTGGCGACACAAACTGTCGGGCAGAGGTTGTGGCGTTGTGGGGTTTGCTTCAGGGTGCTGTCTAGCTGGCCATCGACTTGATAAGGATCGCTGGTGATTCAAAAATTGTCATTGATTGGTTGTTGGAGCGGAATTCTCTGGAGGTTCCACTGCTTCACTATTGGATGGCAAACATTGCTGTTCTTCACTCTTCTTTCAGTGACATTTCTTTCCTCCATGTATTCAAAGAGCAAAATGTGGAAGCAGATGCTTTGTCAAAGTGTGAGATTCCCCTTCTTCCTGGCAGAATGTTTTTTGAACTCTTGGTTGATGGGTCCATCCTCCATTCAGGCACCTTTGAGCTCTGATTGGCTTTCTTTGGTTGGTTGGACTCATGGATCCTTTTTGTTCTCTGATTGGGCTTGGCTAAGTTGTTGCATGCTGTTTCTCGGTGTAATTAAGGTTCTGCTTCTCTGCTCAGTATGTATATCACTGTCAAGTCCTGGCAGCCTCACTGTTCAATTGTACTTAAACTAACCACTGCACAATTGTACCTCAAACCCAATCCCGCCTCTGCTCAATCACAAGCCAAATCTGACCACTCTGTAATCTATAACTGATCACTACTACAACTGAAGATCATCATCAAGGTCACTAGATGCCAATTATCACTGCTTAATAACCTTCCACTATCATATAGGTACCGTGCTATATCAGTCAAGTACTCATCAGGAAATTGTCATGTATAAGGAACACTATTAAGTACCAAAAGACACTGTCAAATACCAAGTGCACTCTCATGTAGATCACTGTCATGTATATCTAGGGCACACTGTCATAATGGTTCTATCAACAAGGTTTCTTTTATTCTTTCAATAAGATTACTGCCAAAATCAGTTAACTTCAGACTCCCTTAATGATATCAAAAGTATGTATCAAAATCACACTGCCATATATAATAAGTCATTGTCTCACTGACATGGATGTCCTCACTGTAGAAGCTGTCATATCAAGTAGGTCACTGTAGTCAAGTATCACACTACAAGAGTAAAGTCACTGTCTCACTATCTAGCCATACATAGGTTACTATCTTCAAGTTACTGTCACTGTCAACAAAGTATAACAATTGTCATCAATCAAGTCATCACATCAAGGATCACTGCTTAATACTACTGTCATTATCAGTCTGGAAAACTCTGCTATCAAGGAGAGCACATTGTCATCATTCTTGTCTTCACACTAGTGTAGATGACTTTAGCATTGACCTTAACTACTCAATCTTCACTTATAACATCATTGATTTGATTGCTACAATGTTTCACATATACAATCAAACAAGTCAACTGTCCGTATGCCAATTTCTTTAACAATCCACTGTCACAATTCTGCCAGGTTCACTATCACATCTCCAAGTTATTCACATATTACTGTATAAAAGTTATGTTGTCAAGGTAAGGTCACTGTCAGAAGATACCTTTGAGCCAAAACACAACAAAGTCAACTGTCCATATGCCAATTTCTTTAACAATCCACTGTCACAATTCTGCCAGGGTCACTATCACATCTCCAAGTTATTCACATATTACTGTATAAAAGTTATGTCTATAGGTATGTTGTCAAGGTAAGGTCACTGTCAGAAGATACCTCTGAGCCAAAACACAACAAAATCAATCATTGGCTTTGTGCATGTATCAATGATTGGCCTATGAGATGAAAGGAACAGGTTTGCCTTTGACTTTTGTTTTTAGATTCCTATTGTTGAAGTAAATGCCACTTCTAGTTCTGAGTCTTTGAAGGTGTTGGGTAGCAGAGATAAGATTTTTCACATTAGGCCGCAAGAATTTCTGTGGCAAGGTCAGTGCCCTAAAGAGGGCCGAATAGGTGAGCCTTTTAAATGTAGAGGACCCACAAATATTCCTCAAACAAATGTATGGAACCTCAGATCTTCACAAAAGCACAATTTATAAAAAGGAGAATTATGAACTTGTTCACCGAATCAGAATTTTGTCAATATGTCAATCTGATCTAGGTTTTCCTGAGCCAAAAACTTCAGATCAGGCTGCAGACATTTTGCTCCATATTTCTTTCAAAATGTTATAGCAATAACCATAGAGGCTTTAGGTATAAGGCTGCAGGAGTGAATAAATTCTGAGACAAACTTAGTGCCTTAATGGAGGGCCGAGGCCTGTAAAGGAAACCTCAGAACTTTGGTCTTCTTTGAAGCCACTTCAACTTCAGAAAATTGTATTAGATGTATTTGAATAATGGCCTAAGAGGGCCGAGGATCTTGTTGCTGCAATAGGTTTCCAAACGAATTCCTTATCCAAGACCAAAAAAATAGAATAACCAAACCCTTCTTTAGATTTCTTCGCTGTCCACAGGGCAAGGTATTTCAGAGATAGATAATCATTAAGTTCGTTACAATATTTGGAGAGAGATCCCAATCTTTTATAGCTTTTGAGAGGGCTTCTTTAGAGTAGTTGTTGGAGGGAAATCCTCCTTTTTTAAATTTAAATTTTATTTAAATTAAAACCAAGGATATGTTAGTTTGGAGTAAAACTTTAGTGGCTTTAATGCCTGACTTAACTAGGAAACCCTTGTATTGGAGTTAGGTTTTGACTTTGAAAATAATGTCTCTGTTAATTTTAGGCAACAATGGTATGTTCTATGCTATAGAGCAATTTTACGTCAATTTCTTTATTAGTCCAATATCAAAATCCAGTTTAGCAATCACATCAGCATGATAGTAAAATGCAGATAGAACATAAACATAAACAATAGAAGACAAGTCAAGACAAGAGGACACAAGATGTGGCACCAGCTAGGGACAAACCCCAATGTGGGGAAACCCTTGATCAATTCTTCTTATATTTTTCAATAGTTCAGCAGAGAGAGAGAGTACAAATTACAAATCTGATAATTTATGACAGCAGCAGAAAATTCAAAAGCCCTAACCAGAAAAGTCAATGCTGGTCAAACAGGGAAAATACTTCCTCTAAACAGCTCGGTCAAACCCAGTCAACTTCGGCCTCCATCAGGAAGCCCAATCAGCCCAAAACAGTCAGAAAAAGTCTAGTCAAAAGCTGGTCAACGAAAGTCAAACTGCGGCCAAACCTAGGGCAGTCAACGCTGGTCAAATGAGAGGTCAGATCACCTCGATTTCAGAGCCCAGATCTGCGGCCTGCCAAGAAGATACCTCATCCAATCCGCAGTCAAACAGGTCAACACAGTCAAACACCAGTTCTGCAATTTGGTCAACGCTGGTCAACACAGTCAAACAGATCCTCCTTCCTTCACACGTGTGAGAGACAGCTGCCCAGATTTGCGTACCCAATCAAGTGAGGAGAGAGAGATGAGTGAAGATGAGATGATGATAAAATGACTTGAGGTCTCCTTTTATATGCAACGTTGAGGATGAGTTGGGGGTTTGAATTCCTGTTTTGCTTGCTGGCCGACCTTGACAATTTGTCCATAATATAAATAAATTCATATTTTCATTTTTACATGTCGGAATCGGATGATCTTTAGATCAATCCTACACCTCTCGGAGAGAGGAATCCAAGAAAAATATCAGTTATCATAAATAAGATGACCCATGTGGAGTTTGGCCCTAGTTGCCAATTTTAACACTCCCTCTCAACTAGGGAGAACTCCATCTGCTAATCCATTTGCGAGTCGGTACTATCTCTGCCATCAATGCACTGCTCTGATGAACTATGAAGAAGAAGACGATATTGAGAATGTATCATACCATTCTCTATTGACTTGAAGTCAGTCCCAGATAAAAGAGAGTGTCTCATACCACTCTTACTGACCTGAAGTCAGTTCCAATCAAAAGAGAGTGTGTCATACCACTCTTACTGACCTGAAGTCAGTTCCAATTGATCCCAGGTCAATATCGGTCATCCTAGCATAGGGAATACAGTAGTACACGATGCATCCATCGGTAGTACTATGGTCCCTATCCTTATTTCCCTACTCATTGGCTAGATGAGAGGTAGTTCCCATGAGTCCCAGACTGCATGGGTAGGATGTCTGAGCAGGAGAAGGATGAACCACTGATACTGCCTACATGTCGCCATGGGGTATCACAGGGGAAGATTGATCCACTCACCCTGGGGCATGTACACAACAAGCCACTAGGGGAACGCTGAACCACTCACCCTATGGTTGCTCATCTCTCCAAGGAGTACCCCAAGTCCCCCGGAGCTCCCAGAGCTCAATGTCCATATCATACAGGACCCTCAGAGGAGGGTCTCTCGTTTTCGGAAGACTGAGAACTTGACCTTCCCTAGAGGCTTTTTCAGAATATCGACGACCTGCTTAGTCCTAATGTCATGGAGCTTTATTGCTCCTCGTTGTACCATATCTCAGATAAAGTGGTACCTGATATCTCTATGCTTGGAGCAATCATGAAATACAGGATTCTCTGATAATCGGATCCCACTCTGGTTGTTGCAGAGGATTACGGTGGTATCCAACACATGTCCAAACAGCTCACTGAAGAGCTTCCTCAACCAGACAGCTTCACAGGAGGCCATACTAGAAGCTATGTATTCGGCCTCAACAGTGCTCAAGGCAACCGACTTCTGCTTCCTGCTCATCCTGGATATCGAAGCAGAACCCAAAGAGAAACAACACCCAAAAGTTTGCGATCCACCAAACTGTTGGCCCAATCAGCATCAGAATAACCATGCAGCTTCACATCTTTGACAATATATCTTAGTCCATGAGTGATTGTGCCCCGAAGATATCTCAGAAGATTCTTGGTACCAATCCAATGTATATGATGATGCTCAACCATATATTGGCTCAACGTATTAATTGCAAAACATGCCTGGACGAGAGTTCACCAAGACATCAATGCTCCTATGAGCTGACAATACTCATAAGCATTTTCCAATTCAAGTCCAGGAGCACTACCACATAACTTATTGAAGTTAAGTTCCATCGGGGTAGTCACAGGCTTGCAGTCCACCATCCCAAATTTTTCCAATATCTTCACAACATATTTTCCTTGAGATATGAAAATTTCTCCTTGATTTTGCCAGACCTCCAACCCTAGGAAGTAGTGCATCAGTCTTAGGTCTTTCATCTCAAATTCAGAAGCCAACTCCCTCTTACATTTGTGAATGAGAGGGTTTGCACCTGCCAGAAAGAGGTCATCCACGTAAAGTAAAGGTTTGGATCAACTTCACTTCTAGTGAATCTCAACTTCATTAGATAGTTATCAATCCTCTCATACCAAGCCTGGGGTGCTTGCTTCAAGCCATAGAGAGCTTTCTTCAACCTGCATACATGAGATTCCCGATCATGAACCTCAAACCCCTTGGGTTGTTCCACATAGACTTCCTCTTTGATCGAACCATGCAAGAAACCGGTCTTGACATCCATTTGATGTAGCTTCCATCGTTGTGAGGCAACAAGGGCTATGATCGAGCGGATGGTGGTGTATCGGACAACAAGTGCAATTATCTCATCGTAATCTACACCGTCTTTTTGAGAGAAGCCTCGAGCAACAAAGCGAGCCTTGAACTTTTCTGCACTTCCATCAGCTCCATGCTTGATTTTGTAGAGCCACTTAGAGATGACAACTGATTTGTCCTGGGCTCTAGGGACCACATCTCAGACATCATTCTTCATAATAGACTCATATTCTTAATTCATATCATCCTTCCATACTTGTTGCTTCACGACCTCTTCAAATGATGAAGGCTCATTTTGAATGATAGTGTTCATGACGGTCAAGTATCCTTGATACCTGTTCGGCTTCTTGCTCTCACGGAAAGTCCCCCTTGGTGCACTATGTCTCTCGACATCTTCGAGAGTCTTCTCTTGGAGGAGGAGGGCTCTTGGGGAGAAGGATTAATAGGATGATGGATCCATAGGTTCATCAACACCAGGCATCGCTTCGTTCTCTTTTTCACCTTGTTTTCCGGTGTCAACTTCCTTGTCCTTCCTTGGGATAGGAAGGTTGTTGATCTTGTTAAGGGCCATATCTTCGTCAAAGGTGACATCATGACTTATCTCAACTTCCCTTTGACCAATCACATAAATTCTATAACCCTTAGAATTTTTGCTATAGCCCACAAAGATTCTTTTCTTCCCTGATGCACCCAATTTGCTTCTTTTCTCTTTCGGCACATGAAAATATACGGGACTTAAAAAATTCTAAAATGAGAGACATCGGGTTTTTTACCAGTGAACATTTCTTCGGGAGTCTTGGAGTCCAATGCTTGATGAGGGCATCAATTTTGAACATACATGGCGGTATTTGCAGCTTTATCCCATAGAAACTTTGGAAGCCCTTGATCATGAAGTATGGCAGAAACAACTTCTACAATAGTACGATTCTTCCTTTCAGCCACCCCATTATGCTTCGGAGTGTATGGTGTTGTAGTAGCCCTCTTAATGCTAGCTTCTCTGCAATAATCATGGAATTCATTTGATTCGTACTCAGTCCGATTATCAGTCCTTAATATCTTGATTCTCTTCTCAGGTTGATTTTTGATCATGGCTTTGAGGTGACGGAACCAGGTGAACACTTCATCCTTCTTTTTCAAGAAGTAGATCCAGGGCCTGTGAGAATAATCATACGTAAAGGTGAGGTAATATAAGTATCCTCCCAAAGAGTTTATGGGCATCATACCAGATATGTTAGAGTGGATCAACTACAATATATCTGTGGTCTTGCTATTACTTGAGGGGAATGGTCCCCTTGTAAGTTTTTCTTCGACACATCCTGGACATACACCTTCATTCTTTACTTTGAACTCGGGCATACCTGTCACCATTTGTCTCACATCAGGAAGAGCCTTATAATGAAGATGGGCAAACTTCCAGTGCCATAGTTCAGATTGTAGAGATGTGTTGCAAGACATGGCTCCTAATGGACTTCCTCCAACTTGATATAAAGTGTAAACCCTGAACCCAAGAGTAAAGGCATCATTAAAATTCCTTTTCCAAACACGTACCTTTCCATCAATGAATGCTACCTTATATCCTTTGTCTTCGATTGCCGAGATGGACACTGGGTTCTTCTTGAGATCAGGTACATATAGGACTTCTTGTAAATGAATCGTGTTACCTTGATTCAATTTAAGGGTAACATTCCCTACTCCCTTCATGGGATAGGTGGCATCGTCTCCAAGGATAATCTCCAGTTTGTTTCATTCTCTATTAGATTGAGAGAGCTTCCTTGTATAAGGTGAAGTGCCTTGAAGCACCACTATCAATTAGCCAATTCCCCAAAGTGTTTGGTGGAGAGGTAGTGGAGAGGGCCGATATAAGATAGTATTCCTTTTGCTTATTATTAACAACATTTGATTCTTCATACCTGGAGTTCCTTGCTTTTTTGGAGGGTTGACCATTTCCATGATGTCTTGCTTTCCTTTTTTCTTTGCCATTGAACCTGCCATTCCTTTGATTGTTGTTGTTTAAGTTACCCCTAGAATGATTGTGATCATCATCATGTGATGTGTCCCTTCTAGTTGGACACTCCCTTGCATAGTGGCCAAACTTATTGCAAACAAAGCAATTGCCTTTCCTTCCACCCTTAGATCCAGGCTTTCCATTGAAATGACCTTTAGACCCTGCATTATTTCTCCTTTTGGCATGACCAAAGAAAGCAGTGGGGTTGCTTCTATTAGAAGGCATTTCTTGCTCCACCATTCTTGTTTCTTTTTGAATGCATCTCGACATCAATTCTTCAAACCTTGGAATTCGATCACTATTGAGAATAGTGGATCTAAATATATACCACTTGGGTGGGAGTCCTCCAAGGGTAGTGATAGTAAGTTCCCTGTCAGGAATGACCTCTCCAATCGAAAGTAGATCATTCTCGATCCCAGTGATCCTTAAGAAGTAGGATTGGATATCCTCGTCCTTGCCCTTCTTAATATCCTTCAACTTATTTTTGAGAAGTAAAATTTGATTTGCATCACTAACCTTGAACACGTTGACCAACCTGTCTTAGATCTCCATGGATATGTTCAAATCGGAGATGTAGGCCTCCAGACGCTTGTCAATGGAATCTCTGATAATCTTCTTCGCTTTGACTTCAACCTTATTGTACTTGGTCTTTCACTTTGACTTCAACCTTATCGTACTTGGTCTTCACAACAACCGGTGCATTTGAAGGAGGCTCATGGATTTTATCCTTCACATAATCCAACATTTCTTCTTCTTCCAAGGTCAAATCAAGAGACATCTTCCATCCATGATAATCAGACTTTTCACGGAGCTTGTCTTCAGTTGGGAAGTGGGATGAGGAACTCATTGAGCCTTTTGTCCTTGTCCATCTGTCTTTGGTGATTACTCTTTCATTCTTGCTTGGGCTTTGTCTTCACCTCAACTCTGATACCATGTTAATTTTAGGCAACAATGGAATGTTTTATGCTTTAGAGCAATTTTACTTCAATTTCTTTATTAGCCCAATATCAATATCCAGTTTAGCAATCACATCAGCATGATAGTAAAATGCAGATAGAACATAAACATAAACAGTAGAAGACAAACCATGACAAGAGGACACAAGATGTGGCACTAGCCAGGGACAAACTCCAATGTGGGGAAACCCTTGATCAATGTGGCACTAGCCAGGAACAAACCCCAATATGGGGAAACCCTTGATCAATTCTTCTTATATTCTTCAATAGTTCAGCAGAGAGAGAGATAGTACAAATTACAAATCTGATAATTTATGATAGTAGCAAAAAAGCCCTAACCAAAAAAGTCAACGCTGGTCAAACATGGCAGAGTCCTTCGTCTAAACAGCTCGGTCAAACCCAGTCAACTTCGGCATTCAACAAGAAGCCCAATCATCCCAAAATAGTCTGAAAAAGTCCAGTCAAAAGCTGGTCAAAAAAAGTCAAATTGCGACCAAACTTAGGGCAGTCAACATTGGTCAATGAGAGGTCAGATCACCTCCATTTCAAAGCTCAAATCTTCGGCCTGCCAAGGAGAAGATACCTCACCCAATCCACAGTCAAAACAGGGCAACACTAGAGGTCAATGCAACAGTTCTGCAATTCGGTCAACGTAGTCAAACAGATCCTCCTTCCGTCGCATGTGTGAGAGACAGCTGCCCAGATTTGCGTACCCAATCAAGTCAGGAGAGGGAGATGAGTGAAGATGAGATGATGATAAAATGACTTGAGGTCTCCTCCTTTTATATGCAACATTGAGGATGAGCTGGGGGTTTGAATGCTTGTTTTGCTTGCTGGCTGACCTTGAAAATTTGTCCATAATATAAATAAATTCATATCTTCATTTTTACATGTTGGAATCAGATGATCTTTAGATCAGTCCTACACCTCTCGGAAAGAGGAATCCAAGAAAAATATCAGTTGTCATAAATAAGATGACCCATGTGGAGTTTGGCCCTAGTTGCCAATTTTAACAATCTTTTATGCCTAAAGACCACTAAGTTGTTATTTATAATTTTAAAATATATTTATAGAATCCTCTGAGTATATTCTTTGCCAATAATAAGATTACTTTAATCCTTTTGAGAGAAGCCTTGTTGCTTTGACTAAGGAGATGGGAATTTGAGGTCTGGATTGCGTCCAATGCCCCTTGTAATTTCATATAATATTGAGGTGCTCTATAAGGTATAACCATGATCCTTCATTCTTTGTTTCTTTGAATAATGGGCTAGCCAATGTAAAGGTGCCACATCACCATCCTTGTGGGTTTGTGCCTAGATGCTAGGGGCATAAACTTCAAACACAAAAATCTCTCAAACCGGGAGGCCTCTCGAGGCATGCCACATACCATTGGAATCGTCTTGACAAGGAGAATCCAATGACAAGGACCTCCAGGGCAAACTCAGTGATTTTCTTCTTCAAAAACCCTCAACAAGTACGGGGTATGTCCATAGTCCAAGGAATCCAAACCTAGAAGTAGGATATCCAACCATCCTTCAGTGGAGCTTCCAACTTGACGTAATTCAGACAAATATTAAAAACGTTCATTAATAGTTTGACATCAATAACATGTGTTTATTCAAAGTCAAACTCTAGGGTTGACATCAGTGACAACACCATTCAACAATCTCCCCCTTTGTCATTGATGGCAACACACGTACTCCTTCTGTGAGTACAGGTCCCCTTGACTTCAAGCCTCGATCTTCTCCTGATTTCTCTCCCCCTTTGACATCAATGGAAAGGGGTGACTCCCCCTAACAATCTGCCTACTTGTGGACCTGTAACTTGCCTTTGTTCCCTTTGATGAAATGACTTCCTCAATACTTGCTGTAATAAACAACATATCTCCCCTTGTCATGCTATGCTTCATACGGATTTCCACTGCAGATTCTACCTGTCAATATTGATCAACTTTGCCTGCCAAAACTGCTACATTGAAATTGCCTATAGTGCTACTTCATATCTACCAACTGTCAACCTGTCAATGATTGATCTTCAAACGTGCAACTACTGCTACATAGTCCCCCCATCTTAATGTTCACAAGACAGGGAGTCAACATGCTGAATCTTCAGGAATCAAAACAGTGTGTGAACCAACTCTTCGGCTGGATCATCTTGAACTTCAACATCTTGTGTCGGAGATTCATTATGCCCCTTTGCCTGAACCAAACCTGAAAGCAATATTGGTAAGATTTTCTTATTTGCTTGGTCTTCTTGCATCTGTTTTCTTCTTCAAACCTTCCTGTACCTGATGTTAGGGTTGTCATTCATGGAAGGCTCCATCTGGTACCTGCAATCGTGAGCTATGTGTCCGTAGTTATGGCATTTGTAGCATTTAACATTTGGACTGAATGATTGGCAAATGGCATATACTTTCTGCTGTCAAAGTCATCATGAATCCTATCATGTGTTCCTGCAATCTTACTTCTAGGGTTTTGATAATGCCCTTGATAATTGTACTTGTCATAAGATTTACAATCCCTAGCCATATGTCCAAAATTAGTACATGAAAAACAATAACCATTAAATAAACTAGCGTACCTGGATGAGTTATCTTGTCTGGATGATCTTTTGTATTCATTCTTCTTCGGAGGCAGTGGTGCAGTCCTTTGTTGACCTTTGTCCTTGATTGTTTCAACATTATTCTTTGGAGCTGCAACATTCTTAATCCTCTTCGGTCTTTCATCTTGATTAGTCTTTCCATCAATCTGACCTTGCAAAGGATTGGAGCTTGTGCCTTTTTCAGATGGAGCTTTACCTGCTTCTTTTGCATTCATCTTCAACTGAGCCAATTCTTGATCTTTCCTGTCAATAACCTGCAAGTGTTCCTTTTGCCATTCCTTGAACTTGTTGATTTCAGTAAGAGCTGCATCAAGCTATTCTTGCTTTTGAGCAAGGACTTCTTGAAACCAGCTTTTCAAGATTTTATTTCTTCTTTCTGCTTCTTCTATTTGTAGCTTTAGAAGAGTGACCTTTCTGCTTCTTTGTTGAGAACGTGTATCTGTTCCTTCTGCCTTCCATTTTCCTCCCTGAGCCTGTCTATTTCTGCAATAGCTGTATCCAGTTCCTTTTCCTTTTGATCAACTTCAGATATGTACCTTTTACCATTTTCCTTTTGTTGGCTTATCAGGTCTTTCTCTTTCCTTTCTGCTTCCTGCACTTGGAGTTTCAATAGAGCAACTTCTTCTTTGAGTATGCAATTTTCCTTCTCTGTGTTCTTCCGTTCTTTGTTACTTTCTTCAAGTTCTCTTCTAAGTGATTCTTCAATTTTTCTGCCTTCTTCCAGCTGCACTTTAAGGTTGATGATGATCTCTTTCACACTGACCATGATAACTGAGTTGCTTGTTCAACTAAGATCCCTTGAAATTAGGGGGAAAACAACCGTAGTATTTCTGCACGTCCATGGCCCCTCTTGAGGACCTTCCTGAATCAATTTCTTAGGATAGTGTCAGGCAGGACATGCCTTACAAAATATGCCAGCAATGTTTACTCCTTGAAGGCATTACAAAGAGAAATAGAATCATTTCATGATATATCAACAAGAATTCTATTAGTATTAAAATTGGAGACTTTCTGGGGTGCTTTTGGAGGTACCATTAGTGATTTTGTCAGAGCCTGTTGTGACATCTGGAATTACCAGTGTTTTCAGGCAATGGGTCTGCCATAATCTGTTCCCTTCTGCCTTGTGACGAGAATTGCAGCCTGACAGGTCCAGCTAGACCAGCAATGAATACAAAAAGACTGAAGCGAAGACTAGGCAAGGACGAAAGGTTGCAATCCTTCAAATCATACTCAAAACCCTAGTAGAGCTTGCTAGGTCTTTGATGCTCTCTATGACAGAAATCTATATTTATTTATTCATGCTGCACACCTTGTTGCATACTCTTTGATTGTGTTATCCGTTTAGAATTTGGGATCCTATTGTCAGTGAAGATGAGAAACATCCCTCATTTTTCCACCCACATCTGAACCCACTACCCCTACCTGCGCCTACCCTACCTCAAGGGAATGGATTTAGAATAGTAAAATTTACTAGTTTCCAAATGTATATGCTGAACATTTTGTGTAAAGAGGTATCGAATCTGAAATGGGCTGAAAAATAAGATAATCAGAAGTCGGATCCACGGATTCAATTTCAGAGTGTTAAATCTCTTTAGTTCAGATTTTATATTCATCACAGATAACCTGGAAATTCATACTGCATGCCTTGTTGCATACTCTTTGATTGTGTTATCCATTAGAATTTGGGATCCTATTGTCAGTGAAGATGAGATCCATCGTTTATCTTTCCACCCACATCTGAACCCACTATGCCTACCTGCGCATCTGCTTCCTCAAGGGAATGGATTTAGAATTGGAAAATTACTATTTTAAATGCATATGCTTCAACATTTTGTGTAAAGCATTTAATCTGAAGTGGACTGAAAAATATGATAAATTGTCCTTTTTCCCTAGTGAATTTGTGTTCAACTCTATGTTTTAAAACTAGGCCGGTTTGACTCGGAATTGGCCTGGTTGACCGAGCCATATCCCTGCTCAGACCAACTAGGTCAATTATCTGGTTCGGTGGCTGGTCCATTACCGAACCGACCAAATTGGTCACTGATTCAGCCGGTTCGGTAATGGACTGGCCGGACTGACCAAGCCCGGCTTAAACCGGCCGGTTTCGGTGACGGGAAAAAAGGCATGTTGGGCAGACTTGAAATCAAATATTGTTCTGTGTAAACTATTTCCTAGCCCCACTACCCCTCTCCCATGCCTATAAAGGTTATCCGACCCCCTCATATTTCTTCATAGCTATCTCATTGCATTTGTGAGGAGTTTGTGAGCATTTGGAGTTGGTCTTTGGAGCAGCATCGAGGAGGTTCTTGGGCAATCTTTGGAGCAGCATTGAGGAGCTTCTTTGGCGATTTTTGGAGCAGCATTGAGGAGTTGTTTTTTGGAGTAGCATTTGCCATTGAGGAGTTAGATTTTGGAGTAGCATTGATTATGTGTTTTTTTTCTGATCTCTATATATTACATGTATTGAACAGTGCACTGTGTGCCATTTTGATATAATAGATATATTTATGAGCATACTTTGATCATATGTTGTTTTTTCTCTATTATTCTAATGCTTCGAGTTTGGAAACATGAACGAAAATCTTTAAAATTTTGTTTTTTCATAAAAAATATTTAATGTATTTTTTACAAAGACCGAGTCATTGAAATCAATTAGGCCAAGCAGACACCGAGTCGGAGTCGACCCTCGGCTTGTTCCGAGTCCGAGTCCGAGTCTAAGTTTTAAAACTATGGAACTTCAACTCCTTGGTGTTCTGGTCATGGACAAAAACCTTAGAAGAGGTTCAAGAGGAGAAAACCAGAAGTTGGATCCATGGATTCAATTTCAGTGTGTTAAATCTGTTTAGTTCAGATTTTATATTGATTACAGTTAACCTGGAAAATATTCTTTGATAAATGGATATTAAGGATGAGTGGACAACACTCTTATTTTTATGATATTTCTCTCAAGCATTTAAGTGTTTAAAAGCCAATTTCATTGTATCACTTCTTCAACCTATTTTGTACATATGTAGATATTCTGTGTACAAGTTGGATTTCCGAATGTATAATCTAGCTTTTGGTATGGCAGGCTGGTTATGGACTTGTTGGAGATGACGAAGCTAGTGGTTCTGGTGGTACTGTTTCTGTGCATATTGAATCGTCATACATTGTTAATGTGCACGATTTGGATATGAAACACGTGAAGGACTTCACATTTATTCATGGCAAGTATATTCAACTTATGATGGGAAAACAGTGATTTCACTGCTTATTGTTTTTAATGAAAAATTCATGTCATATCTACCTTTATTTCAGTATGTATCTTTTCTTTTATTGGCCATATAAAGTCTCTGTTCCAACTGTAAAGGCAAGTACATACCATGAAATTAACAAGTCTTCTTGCAAATCAATAAAAAGGGATATGCTGCAGTATGGGATTTACTGATCTTCAGTTTTGCATGCCTGATAACTGATATCATATTCACTGGCATAATTTATTCTGGTAATCTAGCATTTCATCTTTTCATATTCACAGAGAAAATACAAACTCACTGTGTTAGGCTATCCAGAGGAGAGCCTGTTACCCGGTATATATATATATATATATAGATATATATAAGATCTTGCATAAACTGAATTCTGAGTGCTTTAAACCTTAACACAAAGCAGGATTCATGAGGGGCCTGTTACCATGAATTCAGCATTTCAGCCCACATGGGCGTTTCTTCATATTTTTGTGACCAGTTCATATTATTATGATTAGAAAAGCCCTGACCATTTTACTCTAAGATTCATTGAGTGCATCAAGGCTGCTGAGGATTTTCTTGCATAATGCAAATCTGGGGATGTTAAATGAGGTACTGGTTCTCAGTGGATCAGAACAAATGGTGTAACTGTTCTAATCCTGAAAACAAATTCTGATACAAATTATATTATTTAATAAGGTACATGTTGACATATTATCTTACTAGAATATTGATGACACTCAGTGACACAACTTTAACGATTTTTGGCATAACATGAGCCCTACTTATGACATTGACATCAGGCATTGAGTGGATGGTGTGAACTTTTTTATGACACACAGACTTCAATGCCAGTTAATTATTCTTTTGTCTTATCAGTTACCAAATTCAATGTGAATTTCAATTGTCTTTTGTTTATTTCGCAGTTCTCGTTTTAAGACAAATAGATTCAAACTATTTAAGCTTCACTTGTTTTTCCACAAAGTGAACACAAAAACTTAACTAGTAATTCCTGAATCACAGGTTTTTCAATGGAACACTTTACTATTTCATGCATAGCGTAGTTGATCATATGATATGATAGATGCAAGTTATACTGGTATTTAGAGTGGTCATAATTGTATTTACTCAGTGTGTGATTTTTTATTGTTCTCTTTAGGTATGACACTGTATTAAATTTAGGTGTTAACAATCAGTTATAGCATATACTAATGCTGAACGATATTTGGTTTAATACTTCTACAGGATATATAGAACCTGTGATGGTCATACTTCATGAGAGGGAGCCTACATGGGCAGGGCGCCTAGCCTGGAAGCATCACACATGCACAATTTCAGCACTTAGCATCAGCATGACTTTAAAGCAGCATCCTCTTATTTGGTCTGCTCCTGTATGAATCAAACCTAATACCTTACTTCTTATTTCCTGTCCACAATTTTTGATATTTTGAAATGCTTTCTACTGCATTGCTTGCCTTTTGTTGTGAATGATGGGAAACAAATTGCCTTTGTCATATTCCTTTTTATAGAATAGAAATGAAGTAGGGAATTATATTGGCAGTGCTCCGTTGGTTGGCAATTCATGAGTACCTTGATATACTTGTCTCATATCTTATGTGTTTGCCATAGTGTACAACGTATTGTACGCTATTTTTGAATGTTCTAAACGTATTAGTAGCCTTCAATTAATTCTACCTCATCCCTACAATTAGGGGATTTTATAGAGTTAAAGTGACAATTTTTAAGTGAACACTTTGCCAGTAACATTGGTAAAGGTCACATGTTACCCTTGAATTCCCAAGTATAGCATTTCACATGTAGCATAAGTAAGAGGCCACATAGGTGCAAGTATCAGACACTGCATATAGCATTAATAGGAGGCCACATGGCGCTCTCAAGAGGATGTCATCTCTCTATTTTAAGGACCTTATCTTCTATGTGCATTTGTTTAAGATCGAGAATATTATATCTGGTATCCTCATGGATCAATAGGGGATTTCTGTTCCATTATTTTTATTTTTATCTTGCTCCGTATCTGATTTATTCTATTGGTATAGGAGTATATAAATTGGAAATTGGGCCTCCTTAAATTATTTTTGTTGCCCCAAGATTCTTAGCCCCAAGATTGAAGCAATTAAGGAGGTAGTATAGGCTAAACTAGTGGAGGAATGTGCTAGGCAGGCCCAAGAATTAAACCTCAAGGTGAAGGTGGCTCCCTCTACATCTCTCATCCTCAGATTTTGTGGTGGTCAGGACCTTGTTTCTCAAGGATAATATGGACGTCTCTGACATTCCCTTGGATAGAGATTGGATTACACTTTCTTCCATATATTTAGTTCTATAGCTGATTGATTTCAAGCCTTTAGAACTAAGCATAAGCTATTCTCTCTTTCCCAATAAGATCTTTCTTGATGAAGATCTCACCAGATCATAGGTTGAGGAGCTCAAATGCTCTAGAGAGGTAGTTGCAGCAACACACAAGGCAGGGAAGTGGGCAATCATCTAGAATCTTAGATCATTTATTTGGGACTCCTTTCCACCCGGGTGGGAATCTCGACCTAGGATTTCCAAATGACGGGCTTGATGCGAGAGGTGATAGAATGCAGACATTTCCATTAGCTATTGGAATGACAATGAGGTTTTTTTTGTTATCATCAGATCTCATCTGTGTTGCCAGGAAACATGCGTGCGGGGGCGGGGACAGGGACGACATATTTGCAAACAGGGTGCGTGGGTTCGTTGGGTAATATAATAATATTAAATTTTAATATCTATATTTTATAAATTATAAAGTATAATATATAATTAATAATATATATGAAATTTGAATTTGTATATTTTTTCAACTTTAAATTTTAAACAAGAAAACTTTAATGATAATCATTTAAACATGCATATTATTAATTAATATTTCATATATATATATATATATAATTAATAATATATATGAAATATATTAAAGTTGAAAAAATATAATTAATAATATATATGAAATTTGAATTTGTATATTTTTTCCAAAGCCATTCTGATAATGCATAAATGGACCTGCTTACCATTTTCATCTGATGGCAGTCTGGCACATGCCTTCAGAATAATAGTGAAGATCACCTGGTTTGAATTTATGCCAAGCCAAAGCATTCTGCCACAAATTGGAAAGCATCCATGCAACAGTTGTGGTCAGCATATCCTGCTGTCATTGAGTTCCATGAAACCGCATACCAGGCAAGCATCCTATCAAATACAGTTTGCAGGTCAAACTTGTTCCCTAACTCTATATTGCCATCTTAACATTGCAGGCACCATTGTTTGTCTGATCACACTGCTATAATGTCCACCCTTTTCCATGCTTCCAATTTCTCTTCCTATGCTTATCTTTCATTTTATTTTCCAAATCCAACAGAATTTCAGACCTTTCTCAATTGTTATGTGACCTGTTTGACCCTCAAACACAAGTCCCCACTATTAGCTACCATAAAAAAGAGTGAAGATATTAACTGTTGTTTTATACAGAGAAGCATAACATCTGTTGCTTGATGCAATTAACTTATTCAATTTAGAGCTGCACCATATTTTCATCCAAAAATGAAACACATGAAATCAGTACAAAGTCAATTATACAGCTTGCTGGCAAGCGTCTTTTGTCAAGCCAACATATGGAATAATACATTACAGCTATAAACTATAATTCTTGTGTGCATCTCTCTCTCTATGTCCATTAATGTCTGTTCTCTCTATGTCCATTAATGTCTGTCTGTGTATGCATCAATTTGTGTGCATACATCTACATCTTATATGTATTTATGTGAGATTTGAATTTCAACACTTCTCATCATGAGAAAAAATAGAACAAGAGTGTCTCTGAAAATGCCTTTACTGCTATTTATAAGTCATTACCTAAAGCTCCAAGGAAAAAAAAAGGTCTCTAACTGAAGCCTGATCCCTATTCTGCCCAGACAAGCTCTTTGCAATCATATATCCAAGGAGGTCGACAGTCCACTCACATCTTTTGTTCACTTGAATATCTTGATGTAACTTCAACCTAAAATTTTTGAAAATACCCATTTTACTTCAAACTTGTTGTATGGGCTCTTGTCCTTGAGAAATGCCCTAGGGAGATATAGCCTTTGGCATGATACATGAAAAAAGTAAATAGTCCTCAAACCTCCACTGCCTTTGTAGAGACACCAACAGAATAATATAGCACTTCCAGCTAACTTATTTTACTTAAGCCTCAATATAAATCCCAAAAAAACGGAGTTGAGGAAATAATGAAGTGGATTAAATCACTCAGGACGGTTTCCTGCATGGTGACCTCATTTATGAACTTGGCAGAATAGTGGCAATTACGACATATGCACTTCTTGCACTTTTGATGAGACTTCAGTGGTCTTTACAACTTGCTGAAAAGCACATGCCACAAACAAAATATTAGCTTCTTCCTCTTGTAAAACAATGCAGATTCCCACCACCCCTATTGGACATCATGTGATGATCACTACCACCTGCTCCTGTTTCTTATCATGTAGCATAAAGTGCACATCAGGTACATCCCTTGCTTCCTTCATCAACCCTGTCAGTCACTGCAATTTTGCATAGATCTCCTCTGTCTGTGGGTGTGATCTATCTCCTACAACAAATGTATGCACTTTGTTCTTAACCTCAATCCAACTATATATTATTTATTATGTTTTTAATATAGTTTTTTTATGAAGAACCCAAAGAACCCGAAGAACCCGAAGAACCCAAGAACCCGAAGAACCCAAGAACCCGTTAAAGGAAAAGAATCCATTTTTTTTTTGAAGAACTCGGTTCTTCTGGGTTCGTCTGGGAAGAACCCGTACCCGAATCCCGTACTTGGGTGCGGGAACCCGGGACGGGTTCGAGAACCCCACCCCCGGGTGCGGGTACCCGTGCAACACAGGATCTCATATATGATGCTTTGAGGTTGTTAGACATCCTATTCATCATCGAGTCTCATGCAAGCCCTATTTGATCTCTCCTAGACATCATAGGGTACCATCAATTCTTAACATGTAGAAAGGAGATGTGGAGCTCTCGTGGTATTCAGGGCTCAGATGGAGTTGCTTGTTTCAATAGTGACTCCCTTTGGAGCAAGACATCTTTGGTGGTTGTAGACGAGTTTGATAGGCTTATTTGGGTTCAAGTTAGAGGTGTTTCTTTGCTCCCTAAGAGCATCTAAATTGTAGTTACTTCCCTCTTGCTTCTTCATTGTTTGTTGTTTTAGGGACTTGATGGCGATTCCTTTGTCGATTTATATTTCAATACCACCTAGTATTCAATGGTTGGGGAAGTTATCCTCTTAGGTGATTTTAATGCTCGCACAAGATCCCTCCAAATTCCTCTTCATGACAGGTAGAAGGATGCATTATGCATCCAAGAGATAGATCTAGAATCCGTGGGGCTTTATTAGATGTTAGATGATGAGTTGGGGCCTTTCAAGGCTTATGGATGACACCTCATACAACTTGGAAAATCTCATGAGTTGTTGATTATAAATGGGCTTCACTGTTTTCTAGACTCTTGCATTTTCCAATGTTGCCCTCATGGCAGAGGGGTGAGCATTGTTGATTATGTACAAAACTTATTCCCCTTCATTCCCCATCCCCCTAGCAGACCACACCCTTCATTCTCTCGTCGGGCTAACACCCTCCCCTCTTCTACCACCCCCCCACCCTGCCCCTAGGGCCCTTCCTGTATTATTTTTTGTTTCGACTAGGGGGACCCAAACACCTATATTACCCACCTTCGCCAGATGCTCCTTACTAAGACTCGATTCTCCTCACTAGACTTTGCTTCTACCAAGTACAACTGCCTCTCATGCATCATTTGGGATGCAACCCTCAAGTTCTACCCTCACTCCACCCTGCCCACTTCCACCACCCCAAAAACTAATTCTTGTCATATGAACTATTGGTATGACAATGAATGCAATGCCATCCTCCACCAAGTTCTTTACGCACTCACCCATGCCCACCCCTCTTATCCCAACATCAGTGGATTCCTGTCGTTGCCTTCTTTGCCACAAGGAAAGCTTCTTTGTTTCTATGAGGAGATGGGTGGTTTTGTCTACCTCGTTTATTCTCTCCAAACATTTTTGGTGCATTGTCTTCCCTTGCCACTCCACCCTCCCACCTGACCTTAAACCTAGATGCACGTTCTCACACATCTCCAACCCATATGATATTGCTAGGCAACCCCAGGTTCAAGTTACATCTTCGCCCTTTTCATGCTTCTTATTCTTAGACAAGGACATTAAAGAGGCCGTTTTGGTGATTAACAATAGCAAAGCAGTAGATGAGGATGGTTTCTAGGTAGAGTTCTTTAAATAGGGCCTTCTCCCTCTAGTTTCTTACTTGGGTGATCTTTTTAATCATGTGGTTCGTGTTAAGTTTCTAATACCAACCATATTTATTTTCTCACGACAATTTAATTCATCCCTAGTTTATTATTTATTTACCCAAATAATAATTGAATCATCGAAAAATAAAATCCCTGGTATCTTTAACTTCTAGAATTAAAAATAGGTAGCGGAAATAAACCAGAGTGATAAATTATGCATTGCACAAATAAATTAACCCACAAACAATTTTTTGTCATTTCATTATCTAGAAAATCTGGGTTTTTCGATCCACAGATAGAAGACCTTTCGATGCTACTCACATCAACACTCCCTCATAGCAAGGAGGTGATTCTCCACCACCCCCAGCTTATCACGATACTTCACAAACTTTCCCCTCACTAGAGGCTTTGTGAGAACATATGCCACCTGCTCCTCTGTAAAAATGTATTGCAATCTCACAACACTCCTCTGAACCTTGTCTCTGATGAAGTGATATTTGATCTCGATATGCTTGGACTGATCATGAAACACAGGATTCTCAGAGAGCTCAATGCAACTTTGATTATCACAGTGAATCATTGTTGTCCCCACCTGTAGATCAAGTAATCCCACAAGCATCTTGCAAAGCCACACTGCCTCACAACTTATGTTGAACTTTGATGACTATTTTTTTCCCAACAATCGCAACTTGGTTTTAATTTCACCTTATCACTCCCATTCAATTAAATGCCCTTTCCCATAAACATACATTCAACATATAGAATTCTGGAAATGAAATTTTTAGATTAAAACACATGGGACTGTCAACATGCCGAAAATAAGTATGGACATAACCAGACCAGCAACACACATAAAAGTACACACAAATAAATTATGCATTTCAAAAATTAATCAACCCACAAACAATTTTTTGTCATTTCATTATTTGGAAAATCTAGGTTTTTCGACTCACAGATAGGAGGAGAAATACAAAATCTGGAACCTGTAACTTAGCTCCCTCAGAATGATTTTGGCCCAGGTAAATCAACCTCAAGAATATTTTCCTCCAGATGAAATCACTTTGAAGTAATCGACCTCCAACAATTAGATCTGCTCCTCCCTCTAGCAACTCGATTTGCGCCCTACCACTAATGCGCAATGGAAAACCCCAACACCTGAACAAATAGGTCTCCTATAGACAAATTTGATCTCCTTTCGGCAACACGACCCTCCTGGATTTGCTCAAACTCACTCGCACTTCTTCCTTCTCTGCGCACTGATCACTGAGCCACTCACATTGCAGAGAAGAATAGCTGTCTCTTGTGATGACTTGCTCACAAACTTGTGCTCTTTGTTGTGTCTTCACCTCCATCACTAGCCCCCATTTATAATCTTCATTGAGTCCAAATCCCAAACCCTAATCTCCTCTCTAGAAGCATCTTGAATTTTTCTTCTAGAAAACATCTTGAAGATCAAAGGTTGAGATTATTTCCAAGTTACTTGAATAATTAAATTATTTATCCTTGAGAAAATAACCCAATAGTCCACAATAATTAATTGACATTCATTATTGTATTTTTCCTAAGTTAAACTTAGGAAAGAAGACATAAATCACTAGAAGAGGCAAAACATGTTTTCCACATGCTAAGACACCAAGCAATTGTAGAAGACCTTTCGATGCTACTCACATCAACACTCCCTCATAGCAAGGAGGTGATTCTCCACCACCCCTAGCTTGTCATGATACTTTACAAAGTTTCCTCTCAATAGAGGCTTCGTGAGAACATATGCCACCTGCTCCTCTGTAAAAATGTATTGCAATCTCACAACACCCCTCTGAACCTTGTCTCTAATGAAGTGATATTTGATCTCGATATGCTTGGACTGATAATGAAACATAGGATTCTCAGAGAGCTTAATGCAACTTTGATTATCACAGTGTATCATTGTTGTCCCTACCTGCAGATCAAATAATCCCACAAGCATCTTGCAAAGCTACACTGCCTCACAACTTATGTTGAACTTTGATGACTATTTTTTTTCCAACAATCCCAACTCGGTTTTAATTTCACCTTATCACTCCCATTTAGTTAAATGCCCTTTCCCATAAACATACATTCAACATATAGAATTCTGGAAATGAAATTTTCAGATTAAAGCACATGGGACTGTCAACACACACTAAAAATAAATATGGACATAACCAGACTAGCAACACACATAAAAGTATCCCTAGGCAAAACCCTTTCAATCTTCTCTGGGGAAAACCTATTAGAGAGCTCTTCAAATTTATTTATCATTCGATTTTATGAAAAATACATTTGCAGACAAAACAAAACAACAAACTACAGCTTATCTCTTCAGCCCAAAACTCCTTGAAAACCGTGCCCACTTTGCCTCGATTTCTGTGCCCTCTTGAAGATGAAAATATGTACTATATGTATATGACTGTATGGACTATATAGATTTCTGTATTGCTGTTTTTCAAAAACTTCTTTCGAATGGCGTGCAGCTCACAACATTAAATGCTTTTTCGTATTGTGCCTTTTGTTGTCTTCTAAACTTTGATTTCCATGCCCAACTTGCACAGAATTCACTCCTTCAGCTTACTGCAACAAATTTCTCCTTCAAAACTTTTCTCCAACTCTCAGCCTCCTTTCTCCAATCTGCTTATGAAGAATGAATGCAGTCTCTCTTTTCTTTTCCCCTTTTTTTTTCCCTAAATTAATTTTGGGCAACCCTAAGATCTAATGGCTCAGATTCATTTAGATCAAGGGATGAGAATAAATGTGCATTTAATTCTCACTTTTTATTTTTTAACTCACCCATTGAATAGAGTACCCACATTGTGCTTTATGTCAAAATTCACTTTTCACTTTATAATTTAACATTGACTTTACCACTTATAAAGTCACTTTCACTTTATAAAGTCACACTTAGGAAAATAATTATTTTGGACACTTTTTCCTAGGAAGAGACTAACTCATGGGAAAGCACTTGTCCAAGGTACATTAAAAATCAACACTCCCTTTTACCGAGGAAAGTGTTTGTCACCACACTGCCCCCTTCTGAACATAGTCCCTGATGAAATGATATCTGATGTCAATGTGTTTTGGCCTGTCATGAAACATTGGATTCTCTGTGAGTTTAATGCAAATTTGATTATCACAGTGAATAACCGTTGGTCTCAACTTCTGATCAAATAGGCCACACAACAACTTGCGAAGCCAAATGACCTCACAACTAGCCTGGGTAGCAGCGATATACTCAGCCTCATAAGAGCTCAAAGCAACTTAATTTTGATTTCGACTGAACCACGACACAATTGCCGAACACAATCCAAAGCAACACCTTGAAGTGTTTTCCTGTCAGAAGCATGTAGAAATTCTCACTGTAGATTAAATTGATTATGCAATGTACTAAAGCAAAATACTTAATCTACTTCTACAATCAAACTTGCGGAAGCTTAATCGATTTTGAGCAAGATCAAACAGAACACATATAACAGAGAAGAAGATTCAATTACACATGAAACACAAAAGAATACTCTGGGGAAAGCCTCAGCTAAAAACCCCACTATCTGTATTATCATACAAGTGGAAATATCTCAGGATTACACAAAGTTTTAGCTTTCAAGCTATCCAGCTCTTAGTACAATCCCTCACTTCTGTTGCTCATAGAAAGAATAGGCAACACATATGCCTTCCTTCAGTCCTCCAAGCCTCCTATTTCCTTGCGTAGTTTCTCTTGGGTCCTCCAGCTGCCACCTGCGTGATTCCACCTCACACATTGCTCTGACCTCTGTAGTAACTGTACAATCCTCAAGGAATGAATTCCTTCTGCATGCAAGAGATATTCACATGGGAATATTCTAGCAACTGATAGTACACTGTCGCTACCTTTAATCTCAACTGGGTCTTTGTCTGAACTGACATGCATGAATTATTTATGAGAGAATATTCAGTTATCTGGAGAACACTAGTTGCATGCATGCATTCATTAACTGACTGAACTCATAATTGGTTCCACAAACTATTTGGAACTAATTTAATTGGACTTAACTCAGTTAACTGAGCTAACTAATTACAACTCAAATACAACCCATCCTTATCTCCTTAATTAAGGGATAACTTCCTCAATCAAAGAGATAACTGTTGCATGTCTTCACAAAGGATTCATGTTTGATTTTCACCAACTAATTAACTCTAGATGAATCAATTAATTATTTTTCAAACAACTAGTGAGACTAAATTTGAATTTTAACTCTCAATTTTAATTCAAGGACAAATTAAAATTGGAATATATCCTGAAATGCTATCTATAGCAATGCTATTTTTAGCATTTCTTGTTGCTATTTTCAACACTCCCTTTCAACAAGAAAAGAATTCAACTCGATCCCAATCCTGATTCTGTGGAACTCGAATTTATGCTTTGATAATGCCTTAGTTAAAATGTCAGCATCTTGCTCCTCGGTCGAAACATACTGTAACAACATGATCTTCCTCGCCACATAGTCTCTAAGATGATGATACTGAATGTCGATATGCTTGGACCTGTCATGAAATACTGGATTCTCAGAGAGTTTGATACAACTCTGATTATCACAATAGATCACAGTTGGATCCATCCTCTGATCAAACAAACCAACTAGAATTTTCTGCACCCAAATGGCCTCACATGCTCCCTGACTTGCCGCCATGTAATCAGCCTCTGCTGAGCTAAGTGCAACTGACCTTTGTTTCCTGTTGTACCAAGAAACTGCAATTGAACCAAGGTTGAAAATTCCTTTTGATGTGCTCTTCCGATTTGATGGACTCCTTGTCCAATTACATCTGTGAAGCCCTGTAGCTTCACTCCCTCTGATCGTCTGTACCATAATCCAAACTGAGATGTGCCTTTGAGGTATCTCAAAACATGCTTCACTGCCTTTCAAAACAACTTGGTAGGCTGAACCATAGCTTGACTCAACTGGTTCACTGCAAAGCACAAATCTGGTCGTGTGTTCACTAAGTACATCTGTGAACCCACAAGCTGGCGATACACAATAACTTCCACTACTTCTCCTGAAGTAGCATCCTCCTTCCTCCAGTTACCTGCTAGAGGAGTCTGCATGGGCTTGCACTTCTCCATGTGGAATCTCCTGAGTATCTCATTGGCATACTTGCCTTGAGACACAAACACTTCCCCATCCTTCTGCCACACTTCCGTGCCTAGAAAGTAGTGCATGAAATCCATGTCTTTCATCTCGAACTCTCTTGCAAGGTCCTCCTTGCAAGACATGATCAACTGATTATCACCGGTCAATATCAAATCATTAACATAAAGAACAATGATCAACTGCTTACCTTCCACCAAGTGGGGCTGATGAATGATGCTGAGGGACACAAGTATCTATGTTTGGGGTAAAAGGTAGAACAGATTATTGTAAAATTCATGTGCAATATGTTAACGTGTCTCATACTTGAGATGTATTATTATTTGTTTCAAACAACAAAGGCAATTTACTATCTTCCTTTGATCAAACTATTTAGCAGCTAGCCGTAACGATCTTTGTCTGTCAATATAGTTTCTGGGTTGAAGTAGTTTGGCTAATACTATTGAGTAATATGTTAGTCTAAAATATGAGCTAATTTATCTACTACCTTGTTTCCCAGAACCTTCCACATGATGCCTATAAGCTTCTTGCGGTGCCTTCTCCTATTGGTGGTGTGCTTGTAATATGTGCCAACAGTCTTCATTATCACAGCCAGGTAAATTAAGAAATTTCTTATCATGAGAATCTGAAAAAAACCAGTGTAGGTTTGGATAAAAGCTTCTTTAAATATGGTATTATATTCATTTCCCTTGTATTAGATTTTGTTGAGAAAAAATAGGATTATGTCAAGGGTGTTACTAATAACTTGTAGCTTGTTAAGTTTTTTTTTTTTTTATCTAATAATAATTTGTTCTGCTCGCTGTGTCTTTTTTGTTCAGTCTGTATCTTGTGCACTGGCATTAAATGATTTCACAATGACTACTGAAGGCAGGTTTGTAATAATTGGACTCTGTACATTTCACCTTATTTTGTTATTAATGAGGATATTATGTATGAACACCTTTTAAATGATTGTAAAGCAAGTCTTCTACTTATTTTGACAGCAGTAACGACAACCAATGATTTTTTTCTTTCATGTGCAAGATGTTTCTATGCAGCTGTGTATATTAGTGGAGGTTCAATGCTTTACTACTATAGCCATATTATGTTAAGTGACTTAATAGAAGTGTCATTGATATCTGTCCTTGCAGCAAATGACTCCACTGAATAAAACAGTATATTTGACATCTCCTGTTGATATTATGTATTCATATTTTTTGACATATTTTTGGTATTGAGCAATGTGTATATTCCTCATGTTCCAGCCTTGGACTAATTCACAGGGTTTGCAGAATCTGAACGTTCGAAATTCGGCAAACCTCAAAAAAATTTTGCATGTTCAATAAATGTTAGTTTTAGGCAATAATGGTATGTTCTATGTATGCTTTAGAGCAATTTTACTTCAATTTCTTTATTAGCCCAATATCAATATCCAGTTTAGCAATCACATCAACATGATAGTAAAATGCAGATAAAACATAAACATAAACAGTGGAAGACAAGCCAAGACAAGAGGACACAAGATATGGCACCAGCGAGGGACAAACCCCAATGTGGGGAAACTCTTGATCAAATCTTCTTATGGTCTTCAATAGTTCAGTGGAGAGAGAGATAGCACAATTTACAAATCTGATAATTTATAACAGCAGCAAAAGAGCCCTAACCAACGCCGGTCAACATGGAAGATTTGACCCTCAACAAATTGGTCAACTTCAGTCTCCAAACAGCAAGATAAATCAGCCCTCAAAGCAGCCCAAAATAAGCCCAGTCAAATCTGGTCAAACAGGCAACCTGCGGTCAGCCCTAGCTGCAGTCAATGCTAGTCAAAGTCAACATTTGACCTCAATTTCTGTGTCCAGAAATGTAGCCTGCCCAAACAGAAATACCTCACCCAAAAACACAGTCAAACAGGTCAACACTGCTGGTCAATGCTTGGTCAAACTGTCTAGAAATTCGGTCTCCTGAAATTTAGGCCTCCTGAAATTTCACTCTTGAAATTTTGGATGTGTGGAGAGAGAGAGACCCAGAAATCCGTACCCAATTAATGAGGATAGAGAGAGAAGTGTGAATATGACTGTGTCCAAATGAGGTTAAGTCACCTTCTATTTATATACAACGTTGAGGATGAATAGATGTGACTGTTGGGCTTTTGAGCCTACGTAAGTTCGCTGGCTGACCATAATCAAAATAAATTCATAACTTCATTTGTACATGTCAGATCTTTAGATCAATCCTACAACTCTCGGAGAGAGGAATCCAAGGAAAATATCAGCGGTCATAAATAAGATGACCCATGTGGAGTTTGGCCCTAGTTGCCAATTTTAACAATAAAGGTTCGCCATGAGGTTCATTGGCCATAAGGTCAGCTGGCCGCGTCATAATTCTTCTCACCCCAATCCTCTCAGCTGGCCATGTCATACTTCATTTCACCACAATCGTCTCAGCTAGTCACATCCAATGTTTTTAAAACCGGAACCGGTGACCGGACCGGTCCACCTAATTAACTGGTTTACTGATCGGAACCGGTCTAACTGGGACTGGTTTGGTCTAAACGAACCGGTTTTAGAAAAATACATTAAATAATTATTTTTTAATGAAAAAACTATTTTTAAGATTTAAAACCATGATTCCAAGCCAATAGAGACAAAATATGCAAAGATTGCTCATTTATATACCATGTAAAGGTGAATATATCAAAATGGCACTGAGTGCAATACATATCATCGACAAAATACATAAGCAATGAGGCTCTAAATGGCCTCTAGAGTGCAAAAGCAAAGCCTACAAACTATGGGGCCAGTGGTCTATTACAAGACTTTAGTCTAGACTCTACATATATGATAATAGTAATACTATAATAGTGATCAACATTATCACTTGAAGTTGAAACTTCTCATGAGTCTCAGTGATCATGATCAAATTCAGTTGGTTGAGTCTCGACTCCCAAACTTTGCAGTCACAAACTTATTTATTAGTTCAGTGACTTGAGTCTCAAACTTCTGAAGGTATTCTGCCCTAATATGCCCTATTATTTCATTTGGTGCTCCACATGGCTTTACATGGCCTCGTATCCCAGCCAAGTGTTGCTTGAACCTGTTAATACCCCCTCCTTGAATGGATTTTTGGCAATATTTGTAGATCATTTTGCCATCAATCTTATCACAATGAGCCCATGCAGTATCTCCGGCTTTTGGAGGCATGATGACTCCCTGGATGGTAGATCATAGAAGTGAGAAGTTTATAACACAAAAAAAATTAATTCATGGACAACAGTCAAATAAGGAATTTTCAAGTGCAAATCCTTACCTGGAATTGCAAACTAACTTCCTTAGCCTCCTCTTGAAGATGGAAACTCCATTGACAGCTACACACTATCTCCAAAATAGCTCCAACTCCAACTCCAAGATGACTACGTTAGCAAATGCCAAAAACTCAACACTCTCCAAGCTCACAAACACTCCAAAACAGTTATGTGAGACAAATGAGAGTGAGAGGGGCCTCTTAAAGGCTTGGAGAGGGTGTTTTTGGAGGGAAAACACCCTTAGTTTCCCCCCAAAACCCCTAAAACATAGTCTGCATTACACTTTTTACATTACACGGTGGGTGTGCCTCTAACCAGCCGGTTTAGGACAAATTTTAGTGAAATGGGCGATTGAACTGGGTTTTTTGGCCGGTTTAGACCGGTGACCTTGCTAACCGGCCAGTTAGACCGGTAACCGGTTTTTAAAAACTGTTTTGAAAACACTGGTCACATCATGGTTCATCTCACCACACAGAGTGATGGCTCACTCCGCGAGTCTGTCGCATGGTTAAAAGTTAAAATGCTATTCAGTCGAGACTTGTCCTTTTTGACTAAAACCTCGCTGCATAGGTGACAACACTCCGCAACAGAGTCAACAACACTCCGTCGATTTATAGATTTAGTGGACAACACTACACGATGGACTCCGTCGATTTATGGATTCAGCGGACAACACTGCTTGATGGACTTCGTTGATTGATGGATTCAGTGGACCTACATGATGGACTCTGTCATGGTGAAAAGTAGACAACACCTTATGTTTTAAGTTTCAAATATGCTTCTTAATGTTTTTTTCATTATTGTTTGTTGTAGGTTTATTTTAGGAAATATAGTTTAATATTGAAATATAGTTTAATATAATGAAAATAAAACACATAAAATTATATAATTATATATAAATTTAAAATAAAACATAATATAAATCAATAAAAGTAATATAAATTGGAATTATATATCATTATAAATTTAAAATATATATACATATATATGTATACCGGAGTCTAATGGCGAAACTCATTCGAACCTTGTTAAAATATTCGAATTCGAATCGAACTTAATGGTTGCTAAACCTCAATTCGAACCACAACCATGTGACATAGGCCTTGGATGACCATTGAAATAAATAAGCTCAAGTCTATTAGTTATGTAGGATTACAGAGGAGCATCTTTGGAATCATACTCATGATATTTGAATAGGAATGGTGAGTGTATCATATGCTCTTTGTAGAAATTAATGTATAGATTCAAAACTGTTCATGAAATTTACTAAATCACCAGACTTGAAGCTACTCTACTCATCTGCGGAAGTAAATTCACAATCGAGAACACAAATTGTTAATTTGGGGTAGCATCGGTATTAGAATATATTAGAATATTCCTATTTAGCATTTAATGCTCATTCCTTTTAGCTGTTGCTATTTATATTCTTTTAGCAGTTTCTTTGATGAAACTGAGTGTTTCTATATTCTACATAGAAACCTGATGTTTCTATTATTGTAAATATCTCTGTATTATGATTGAGCTGTTTGCTCATTCAAAATTAATTCATTCAGCATTCTTTTATGGTATCAGAGCAAGGTTAAGAGATTTCTTGAACAGTAATTCTCTTTGCATCGTAATCTCTTGAGTCCTTTCTAAGGTCGAGCCCTCTGTAAGCCAGGCAACCTTCACTGAGTCTTAGCCTCGGCTTTGCTCGCTGTGATAAAAGCTTACAGTCGTCCATCTCGATACAGAAATGGATTCTTCCCTTGCATGATCATTTTATTAAGGAAATAACTTTGTGGCGGTGACTGTTTTCGTGGGAGCGGAATTCTTTTTTGGCTGGCCAGTTTGCTTGGAATCGTGAATCCGGCTATCTTCTTCTTCGCCTGGCGGCTACTCGACCACAACGTGGAATTCCTCAGCAATCGTGATCCAGGTGTTTTCCCTCAAAACTCATTTGTTTTTTTGAAAGTCGGAGTCGTGGTTTGAAAATTCGATCTGCGGGCAAATTCGTGGTTTTATTTTTAAACGCTGTCAAACCCGTGGATATCTGTGGATACGCGTGTAATTTCAAACCCGTGGATATACATTTGAAACCCGTGGATACACATTTGAAACCTGTGGATATATATTTCAGACCCGTGGATACATATTTGAAACCCGTGGTTCATTGTATTTCAAGCGTTATATTTCTGATATATTTCAAACCCGTGTATATTTCAAACGCTGATATATTTCAGTCATACGCGTGTGTTATCAAACCCGTGTATATATATAAAGCGTATACACCTGTGGAACTATACCTCTGAGACGTATATAGCTGAGACGTGACGTGAAGCTTTGATAGCTCACGTGGGCCAATTTGTTTAGATCTTCGTATTTGCTTTATCAGCGTTCCCAATCAGCAGAAAAGTGAAGCTGAGACAGCACACGTGGGTCCATTTTTCAATCTTCATATTTGCTGTATTTGTGGTTCTGGTTGCCGGCAGTGTGTTACCAATCAGCGGAATTTTTTTTCTCTTGTGATCCTGACAGCCTCCATTACAAACTCAGACCTGTGACATCTGTTTATTGCATCAGTATACACTTGTGGTAGACTTGCATTCTCCTGTGGGAAACTGTATTCTCAGAACTGTATTTTGTGCTAGCAGTATTTCTATTGTTTTAGACTGGAGAGATATTTTTGCTGGGTAAAAATTTTTTTTAGCAGGACAAAGTCTGTTCTTTAATTTACACCAGGATAAACAGGCAGCTACATTGTTCTTGTGTGTCAGACTTCTGTATTTTCTTTGGGAAAATGGCCACACTTACCAATCTGATGTTAGAAGGAAATCAACGCTTTAATGGCAGCAACTATAACATTTGGAAACAAAGAATGTTGACCATTTTTGAGTACAGGCATCTTGATCAACTCATTTTGGGCAAAGAGCTTCGTCTCGGTACAGCCGGGACCGATCAAGATAAATTTGATGATCGAAATCGAGAGGCTGTTATGCTTCTCAAGCTCTCTGTCGCTGATGATCAGTTACCACAGATCCCTTCTGGCAAGACAGCTGCTGAAATCTGGCAACAGTTGAAAGAACTGCATGAGACATCTGATAAAAGCAGAGCTTTTTTTCTCAAAAATCAGTTGTTCTCCATCATGATGGACGAACATATGTCTTTACAGGAACATCTCAACAAAATTAAAGACATTCGAGATCAGCTCGAAGCCATTGGTCAGACCATGGAGGAGGAAGATATGGTAGTCATTACTTTGAAAAGTCTACCGAAATCTTATGAACACTTCATTGAAACGCTCAACATTACCACCACAAATGTTGATCTGAAGTTTCCAGATTTATGTACCAAACTTCTGCAGCAGGATCGGTGGAAACAACAGTTTGGTAGTAGTGCTTCATCAGTGTCCTCGGAAAATGCATTTTCTGCAAAATATCAGTCCTCTCAGCAGAAAGGCTCCTCTCAGCCTTTTGATCCTGCTCGGAAGAAAAGTGTGCAGTGTAATTACTGTCACAAGTTCGGTCACATGAAGAAAGATTGCCGACAGAGGATTGCTTCTGAATAGAGGAAACAGGGAGGGCCACATCAGACAGCAAATGTTGCAGAACATTCCGAGCAAACAGAGTCTGCCTTTTACGCCTTTATGGCTAAAAGGTCTTCAGATCATGTTCCTTCCTCTGCATGGTACATTGATTCTGGCGCATCACGTCATTTTTCTCACAGGCGTGACTGGTTTATTGACTTCTCACCTTTCAGTGATTCCGTGGTATTTGGCGGAGGTGAAAAGTACATAGTAGCTGGCAGAGGTACAGTTCAAATTCAGTCTGGTGGGCGCACACTTATATTTCTGAATGTATACTATGTTCCTGGTATGGAAATTAATCTGCTATCTATCAGCCAGATTATGAGGAATTCTCCTCAACTTGATGTAGTGTTCAGTACCCACAAGTGCTCCATTATTGACAGGGAGTCTAGTTTAACAGTTGCTGTTGGCCTAGAAGATCATGGTTTATACAGGCTACTTGACACCGGTGACTCTCCAGAAGTGGCTCTAGCAGCACGTATTTCTCCTATCAGCACTCTATGGCATCAGCGATATGGGCATCTCAATATGCAGTATCTCTCTCAGCTCTCTAGGGAGGGACTTGTGTCTGGATTACCTGATATTCAGACTCAGCAGTTGGGGGTATGCAGCGCCTGTCAAGCGGGAAAGCAACATCGGTCTTCATTCAAAAATGGAGAATCTTGGCGCGCATCTAAGGTACTTCAGTTACTTCATGCTGATATTTGCGGACCTATGAATACAGCTTCTATCACTGCTTGCAAATATTTTTTACTTATTGTAGATGATTTCAGTAGAAAGATGTGGGTATATTTTTAAAAAAATAAATCTGATGTTCTTAGTACCTTTCAGAAGTTTAAAACATTAGTGGAGAAAGAATCTGGTTGTAACATCATGACCCTTAGGACCGACAATGGGGGGGAATTTTGTTCTTCAGCGTTTGCCAACTTCTGTGATATTCATGGCATCAAACGTCAATTAACCACTCCTTACACTCCTCAGCAAAACAGTGTTGTCGAGCGTCGCAATCGCACGGTTGTTGAAATGGCTCGTTCCATGCTACAACACAGGAGTGTTCCAAACAAATTCTGGGCTGAAGCAGTATTTACTGCTGTTTATCTTCTTAACAGATCACCCACTCAGGCTGTTACAGGGAAGACTCCTGAAGAGGTTTGGTCTGGCCGAAAGCCTAAGATCAGTCATCTCAAAGTATTTGGCTCAGTTGCATATGTTTGGATTCCAGCTGCTAAGCGATCTAAGTTGGATTCCAAAAGCCAGAAACTCATGATGACAGGGTACAGTGATCATCACAAGGCCTATAGGCTGATAGATATAGCCACTGGTCGTCTTAGCTTCAGTCGGGATGTAGTATTTGATGAAGACAGAGGATTTTTTCAGTCTTCTTCTTCTAAGCAGTGTTCTGAGGATCAGCCTCACAGTGTTCTTCTTCCGGTCGGTCCACCTGATGGGAGGGATGATGTAGCATCAGTATTTGATCATACTCTATCTGAGCTTCCTCCAGAAAATAATCCTCCTCTTGTGGCCCCTATTGCTCTTGAGTCTCCTCCACCTCCTCCTGATATTGGTTCCTCTACTTCTGCTATTGCTTCTTCTACTCTTCGGCCAAAATGGTGGGCTAAAACCATTGGTGATCTCCGGGATGATGAGCTCCTTGAAGGCAGAACTTCTAGACATAAGAACAGACAACAGTCTACAGTCAATTTTGCTCTTATGGCTAACCTGCACAGTACTTTTGAGCCTCAAACCTATTCAGAGGCTAAGGGTACATCTGAGTGGGAACAGGCTATGGAAGCCGAATTCCAGAGTCTTCAGAAGAATCACACATGGACACTTTCTGATCTTCCTGCAGACAAAAAGCCCATAGGCTGCAAATGGGTGTATAAAGTGAAATACAAAGCTGATGGAACCATAGACAAGTATAAAGCTCGGCTTGTGGCTCGAGGATTTTCACAGAAGGAAGGCATCGACTATGAGGAGACTTTTGCTCCTACAGCCAAGATGAGTACCATAAGGCTTGTTCTTGCCCTAGCAACTCAGTTCAATTGGAAAGTTCATCAGATGGATGTAAAAAGTGCTTTCCTAAATGGTGATCTCCAAGAAGAAGTCTACATGACGCAGCCTCCAGGATTCAAGGTTGCTGGTCAAGAACAGAAAGTGTGTCGGTTAGCTAAAGCAATCTATGGATTGAAACAAGCTCCTCGGGCTTGGTACATAAAAATTGATCAGTACCTGACAGATCAGGGTTTTCAGCGGAGCCCTTCTGATGCAAACCTGTACATCAAGCATACTGGTGATGATATCTTGTTTGTGGTTGTCTATGTGGATGATCTTATCATTACTGGCAGCTCTGCACATTTGATCCATGGGATCAAACAAGATTTATGCAGAACTTTTGAGATGACAGACTTGGGGCTTCTTCATTATTGTCTGGGGGTTGAAGTTTGGCAGACTGAAAATCAGATCTTTCTCTCTCAGTCCAAGTATGCCAAAAATCTTGTGGACAGATTCAGAATGCAGGATTGCAAACCGGCCACGACTCCTATGGAACCAGGGCTCAAACTTTCAGCTCAGTCATCCTCTCCCCTTGTGGATGAAACTTTATTCAGGCAATTAGTGGGCAGTCTCATCTATCTTACTGCTACCAGACCTGACATCAGTTTTGCAGTAAGCTACATTTCTCGCTTCATGTCCGCTCCTAAAGCTGATCATTGGCAAGCAGCAAAGCGTGTGCTACGATATGTGCGTGGCACTTCTGATTATGGCCTCCTATACACTCGAAGTTCCAATCCTATTCTCAGTGGTTTGACTGGGCCGTTCGGTTGATGACCGTAAATCTACAGCTGGGTATGTGTTTAATCTAGGATCCGGTGCTGTTACTTGGACTAGTAAGAAGCAACAGGCAGTGGCTCTCTCCTCAACAGAAGCCGAGTATCGGGGAGCAGTTAAGGCATCCTGTGAGGCAGTTTGGCTTCGACGTATGCTGGCAGATATGCATGTTTCCCAGACAGGGCCTACTTCTTTGTTTTGTGATAATCAGGGAGTGCTCAAACTTGCCAAGAATCCTGTCTTTCATGAACGAACAAAGCATGTGGAAACTCATTGCCACTACATTCGCCAGCTTGTTGAAGACGGCTCAGTTCAGTTGCAATATGTTCCCACAACAGAGCAGCCCGCCGACATCTTCACCAAGCCTCTTGGTCCTGATAAATTTGTAAAATTCAGAGGGTCTATTGGTGTTGTAAATAGATTGAGCATTAAGGGAGGGTATTAGAATATATTAGAATATTCCTATTTAGCATTTAATGCTCATTCCTTTTAGCTGTTGCTATTTATATTCTTTTAGCAGTTTCTTTGATGAAACTGAGTGTTTCTATATTCTACATAGAAACCTGATGTTTCTATTATTGTAAATATCTCTGTATTATGATTGAGCTGTTTGCTCATTCGAAATTAATTCATTCAACATTCTTTTAATTGGATGTGCTCTAGCAATGAAAATTGGTGGAGAGGCTAAAGCACATGAGATCTCCAAGACCCAGAAATTGTTTGGGCAGATTCTAACCGATTTGGGAGATATTAAAATAATTAATATTTTTAATGGAGTTCCTAAGTCTAAACTAAGGAAAAATAGAATATTAATGGGTATTAATATAAAACTGGGTTAGAAGGGTCCAAAAGTCATGGATCAAGCCAACTCTAATCTTAACCGTTGATTAGAGATTTAATCTCGGCCATTGATGGACCAATGAGAAAAGTATAAGAAGAGGATTGAGGGTCAGGTGGGGGACACATTGAGGGAGACTAGTTAGTTCGATTTCCAGAGCGGGGTTAGCTGAGAAATTCGAACCAATGGTTTGGAGAGTAGCAGGAGGAAACAAGTACGGAATAGAGAGTCGGGAGAAGCACCAGAAGACCAACGCAGAGGTTGGAGAGGTAGACATAGAGCCAGCAGAAGATTACGCAGTCACTGGAGGGCCTGCGTGGGTGACACAGAGAGGCCTAGTGCTGAGGCAGAGAGGCAGGGGCTGACGCAGAGTGTTTGGGAGCTACGTAGAGGTCAGCCAGGCTGACACTGAGACTAGGAGAAGTGTTGGAGAATTTTTTCTCTGTTGGGTAAGCCAGTTTGGCACCCTATTGTACTGAAGAATTGCTGAATAATAAAATCCTCCCTTGCTGCACCGGTTTTCCCACATTGGGTTTTTCCGGGGACTGTTGTCCAAAATATCTGTGTTGATTCTTGTGCATGTGTTTGTTTCTGTATTATGGTGTGATATCTGCAGCAGAATTTATTTTAATGTTTATTGAAGGAATTTCATAAATAACTTATTGGAAAATAAGTAGGTAAAGTAAATCAGTTGTTGCAGTGATAGAATTTTCACAGAAATCATTAACATGCATCAAGATTTAACACACATACACAAAAAATTATCTAGGGGAAAGCAACTGCTCAAAACCCCTTACTATCTATATTGCTTTAATCAAAGTATTTGGATGAATACAATATGCTCTGCTGAAGCTTGAGCTCAACTGGCACCTGTATCTTCTATCCTCTACCTGACTGAACGACCTTGGCCAATACTTAGCCAAAATTTTGAGCCTCTAGGCCCCTATTTCCTTGCAATGTTTGATGAGGAATTAGCCCTTATTAATTAGGCAAATTGCTCATTGAGAATTGTGAAATTCCTCTAGGCCCTTCTTTGACTGCATGCATCACTTGTACAACTTGAACTAGTTTATGATAGTACACTGCCTTTGAACCCCAATCTCAATTGGGTAACTCGAATTTTCTGCATGCAACAATTATTTTGGGTTGATTGATCAGTTAGCTAGATGATCACTCAGTGTTACAAACGCTTATCACTTAATGTGAAAAAGGTTACACACCCTTGATTGAACCTCTACTAGTTCTAATAATAGTGAGAACTAGTTACACTAACAATAACTCGAATTAACTGAAATAGATTGCTACAAATTAGCAATCAATCATGTAGAACTGAACTCAAGTGTCTCCAACTCGAATTTACTAAGTTAACTGAGTGACAAGAGCCATGTCACTTCAGTTAACAACCTCCAAGTATTTTGCTGAAATTGAAATTCGAATTTCTCCTAATTTAATCAAGGGAAAGTTAAATTAGAAATTTCTTGTTGCATTTTCAACACTTCCTCTTAGCAAAAAAGGGATTCACATCTACTTCGATCTAGCACCTTTGTGTTGATTTGGGGTAGCATCAAATGTGCTCTAGGCCTCAAAATTTGTAGGAAGGCTTAGACACATGCATTCTCCAATACCTAGAATTTGTTTTGGGAAATTCCACTCGGAGACAATTTTATTCAAAATAATTAATTATTTTTAATGAGACCTTAAGTCTAAACTTAGGAAATTAAAATAATTAATGGGTATTAATCTAAACTGTGGGTGAAACTTCTAGAAGAAGGTGGAGATCAAGTCAAATGATCCTAGCCATTGATTAGAATCTAATCTGGGCCGTTGATTGAGCAATGAAAGGATTATAAGAGGAGGCTTGATGGGCACTTGGAGAACACACCAGAGGCAGATATTCAGTTACTCGAGTAAGATCGGTTTTCTTACTGGTCGAAGTTCGGCAAGAGAAAATCGAATCAGAGGGAGAGTTGCAGGTTGAAAGAAAGAGAGGGCATCAACATCTTTAGAGAGTGCAAGGCAGCAAGACATAGAGTAGGAACATGGTGACACATAAAGAGGCAGTATAGAGGCAGATTGATGCAGAGCTTGCGTGGGCAGCTTGATGCTGAGCCAATTATAGAAGTTTGACGCAGAGGTATGCAGAAGGATTTCGGGGAAGAGGAAGTACTTCACCTGGGTGAGAAATTTGTCAGGAAGCGTCTATAAAACTTCTCATTCCTGTGAGAATTTACTGAAGAATAATAAAAGCCTCATCTAGTGCACCAATTTTCCCACATTGAGTTTTTCCGGGGATGATTGTCCAAAAATAACTGTCATTGTGATTGTATTTGTGCCAGTGTTTTTGCTTACATTTACTTTCTGCAATGTTTTAATTGTGAAGGTTACAGTAGAATATATTTTGATATCTGCTGTAAGAACACTGTGAATAGCCTATTTATGAGATAATAAGTAAAAGAAATTATATTAGTCACTACAATAGGATTTCTATTTAGAATTTTTCACATGGTATTAGAGGTAAGGGAAAGCAGAAGGAAGATGCTAGAAGACCCATCGTTGAAAGGAGAAGGGAATTCGAAATTCCTGTAGGGGCAATAATTCGAATCTCCAAGGGGTTTGTGCAGTTCAAAGCCAAGAGGATTGGATTTCGTGGGAAAACTCTCTTTGAGTGAGTTGACAAAGAGGTAAGTCTTTCCAATCAAAATTTGTCAGTGGTAGAAGGAACAACGCAATAGAAGATTCAACGAGAGGGGTTGTCTCAGGTGGGACATAGTTTTCCTGCAGCAGTTGCTAGAACAGGTTAGTGTCAGAAATTGGCACAATATGGGTACTCAAAGTGTCTCAGATTTACGTACCAGATTAGATGAAGAATTCACATGCCTAGCAAATTCAACGTCAGCAGATGTTTGGTACATTGATAGCAGTGCTTCAGCTCATATCACTGGAGTACGAGAACATTTCTCGTGTTATCAAGAAGAACAAATGGACTTCCAAATTACTATGGGAAACATAACGAAATGTACTCCATTAGGGAGAGGCACCATAACATTTCAATTGGAAGCAGTGACCAACATCCGAGCCACCAATGTTCTGCATGTGCCGGGATTAGGAATGAACTTGATTTCAGTGTCCAAGTTACAATACAAGGGATACGATGTATACTTCATGGGAAAGAAAGTATACGTCAAGCATCCAAGCTAGAAGAAGAAAAGGCAAATTGGGATTCGAAGCAACAAGTTGTATAGATTGCAGCTTGAATCACCAATGGCACTGATAGGCAGCAACTATAATGGTGAGAAGGAGCGAAATGAATTATGGCACAGGTGAATGGGGCATTTACACCATGGAGCACTGAGGATGCTTAGAGAGACTGTTACAGGAGTACCAGTCCTTAGTAGTGAACATGATGACTTATGCAGAGGATGTGTGCTAGGGAAGTATGCTAAAGCAACGTTTTCCAAAAGTAACAATAGAGCAGAATGTGTATTAGGATTAATACACTCAGATATCTGTGGTCCTATGTCCACAAGAGCTCTTAGTGGTGGCGAATACTTCATCACCTTTATCGATGATCACTCCAGAAAAACCTGGATCTATTTCTTAAAGACCAAGGATGAAATCTTTGATCGTTTCCGAGAGTTTAAAGCTCTTGTTGAAAATATGACAAGGAAAAAGATAAAGGTATTGCGTTCAGATAATGGTGGAGAATATACGGACAAAGACTTCACAAGTTTATGCACAAAGGAGGGCATCAAAAGAGAATGGACAACTCCATATAATTTGGAGTAAAATGGAGTAGCAGAACGGAAAAACAAAACTATTGTTGGGGTAGCCAAAGCTATGATGTATGATTAGGATCTACCTAGGTATCTATGGGTAGAAGCTTGCAACACCACAATGTATATCTAGAATAGAACTCCTCATAGAGCATTGGGGAAGAAAACGCCTGGAGGGGTCCTCACATGGAAGAAGTCGGAATCAGTCATCTCAGGATATCCGGAAGTGTGGCTTATTGTCACATTCCAGATGAGAAGCGCAGTAAGCTGGTTCAGACTGTAGATAAGGGGTATCTCATAGGATACACCGAGACCTCAAAGGCATACAAAATCTACATTCCTGGTAGTAGGAAGATTGTAGTGAGACGAAATGCAAAGTTCATGGAGGACATAGCTTTCAGGGAATCTCGTGAGATGCGTGCATAAGATTAGTCAGGAGTTGTTCCATTAGTCCAAGAGCAACAGGGGCATCAAGGAGGACACGCAGGAGGACAGACGCTTAGATCGAGTACAGTGACTAGTACCAGTATCTCCTCAGAAGGAGGAAATGCAGATAGTTCTCAGCAGATGGAACGACAGGATTAGGAGGAGTTGGTTGAGCCTCCCACCACTAGTGGTAGAACCAACAAAGAAGTACGACAGACACAGAGTGACGCAGAGGAGTTTGTTGGAGCTCTTAGAACTGAGAAAAGATAACATAGATAACCTGACAGATACCAGGCATTGTTAGCTCAGGTTGAAGAACCCTCTAGCATTCAGGAAGCTGTTCAACACCAAGTATTGGTGTATGCCATGGTGGAAGAATACAACTCCATCATGACGAATGATGCCTGGGAAGTAGTACCTAGACCAAAAGATAGATCAGTTGTAGGATTACAATGGATCTACAAGATCAAGCATGCTGCAGATTGCAGTATAGAGAAATACAAGGCAAGGTTCGTGGCAAAGGGGTATGCTCAGAAAGAAGGAATAGACTATGAAGAGACCTTCGCCTTGGTTGCTTGATACACCTCTATCAAATCTTTTATATCCCTAGCAACACAAATGGGATGGGAGATTCACCAGATGGATGTGAAGACAACATTCTTGAACGAGGTGATAGAAGAGGAGGAGTATATAGAACAACCCAAAGGCTTCAAAACACATGAGAAGAGAACTCATGTTTGCAGATTAAAGAAAGCCCTATATGGGCTCAAGAAGGCACTCGGAGCATGGTATGGTCGGATTGATAGTTATTTGCAGCAGTTTGGGTTTGTTAAGAGTGATGCTCATCCCAATCTTTACTATTTGATGGTGGAGAATGAGCCACTTATTATGGTATTATATATAGATGACCTGTTCCTAACTAGGTCATCCAGGCTCATCCAGGATTGCAAGAAGAATCTTGAAGCTGAATTCGACAAGAAGGACATGGGGTTGATGCATTATTTTTTGGGGTTGGAAGTTTGGCAGAAGAATGGAGAGATCTTCCTTGGACAAGGAAGATATGCTACAGAAATTATGAAGAGATTCAAAATGCAGGATTGTCAACCCATGCCTACTCCTACGATCTCCAGCGGGAAGAAAATTGATGCATCAGGAGACAAGGAAGTAGATCCCACCTTGTACAGGTAGCTCATTGAGTCGCTCATGTATCTGGTCAACGCTATGCCAGACATTTGCTTTGCTGTCAACACTCTTAGTCAGTTCATAGTGGAACCAAAAAGGGTGCATTGGGCATCAGCTAGGCACATTCTTAGGTATGTGCGTGGAGCAGTCGGATATGGGTTGAAATACTTTCGAGGGGAGGACGTTAGATTGAATGGGTTCACAGATGCAGATTGGGCAGGTAGTCTAGTAGAATGAAAAAGCACCTTGGGGTACTGCTTCAGTGTTGGATTAGGGATGATATCTTGGTGCAGTAGGAAGCAAAAATCGGTAGCTCTGAGCTCAGTAGAAACAAAATATATGGCAGCCAACATAGCTATGTGCGAAGCTATATGGCTTAGAAAATTGTTTGTGAGCTTGTTCAGAAAAAAGGATGGAAGCGACCAAAGTTTATTGTGATAATCAAAGTTGTATCAAACTCTCTGAGAATCCAGTATTTCATGATCGATCGAAACACATAGATATCTGTTGCCACTTTATCAGAGATTGTGTTTAGCGTGGGGCAGTGTAGCTACAGTATGCCCCCACAGGAGAGCAGGTTGTCAATATACTCACAAAGTCTCTCGGAAGAGATAAGTTCACTCAGTTCAGAGAGCAGATGGGTATGGTAGAAAATTCGTTTCAGTAGCAACAATAGCTTGCAGTGCAGGGACAATTGGTAGTGGCAGTGCCAGCAGCAACACAGATGCAAAAATTTAGAGGGAGCTGTAGTATGGATGCAGTGTTGGTAGTGGTAGTGTCAGCAACAGTACAATTACAGCAGCAACGCAGTAGTTGGTGGACAACATGTTAGACATCAACAATGCAGAGGACGATGCTTTAGAGTCAGAGCATTATGCAGCAACAATATATTGCTAGAGCACATTCCTCGCTAAGAGGGAGTGTTGATTTGGGGTAGCATCGGATGTGCTCTAGGCCTCAAAGTTTGCAAGAAGGCTTAGACACATGCATTCTCCAATGCCTAGAAATCGTTTTGGGAAATTCCACACGAAGACAATTTTATAAAATAATTAATTATTTTTAATAGGACCTGAAGTCTATACTTAGGAAATTAAAGAATTAATGGGTATTAATCTAAACTATGGGTGAAATTTCTAGAAGAAGGTGGAGGTCAAGTCAAATGATCCTAGCCATTGATTAGAATCTAATCTGGGCCGTTGATTGATCAACAAGAGGATTATAAGAGGAGGCTTGATGGGCACTTGGAGAACACACCAGAGGTAGATACTCATTTACCCGAGTAAGATCAATTTTCTTATTGGTCGAAGTTCGGCAAGAGAAAATCGAATAAGAGGGAGAGTTGCAGTTGAGAAATGAAGAGAGGGCATCAACATCTTCAGAGAGTGCAAGGCAACAAGACGCAGAGCAACAATAGGGTGACGTAGAAAGAGGCAACACAGAGGCTAATTGACGTAGAGCCTGCGTGGGTAGCTTGACACTAAGCTAGTGTGAGAAGTGTGACGCAGAGGGATGCAGAAGGATTTCGGGGAAGAGGAAGTACTTCACTTGGGTTAGAAATTTGTCAGGAAGCGTCTGTAAAATTTCTCATTCTTGTTTTGTTGGTTGTAATTTTGTAAATGAGAATTTGTGAAGAATAATAAAACTCTCATTTGCTGCACTGGTTTTCCCACATTGGGTTTTTCCGGGGACGATTATCCAAAAATAACTGTGTCATTGTGATTGTATTTGAGCCAATATTTTCCTTACATTTGCTTTCTGCAATGCTTTAATTGTGAAGGATGCAATAGAATATATTTCGATATTTGCTGTAAGAACACTATGAATAACTTATTTATGAGATAATAAGTCGAAGAAATTATATTAATCATTGCAATAAGATTTCTATTTAGAATTTTTCACACTTTGGAATGTATTGCATGCAACACCTCACTGTTGTCGTTGCTACTACAACATCTGCAACTGACAAGCATCGAAAATAAACTGAATCAAATGTGTTTGCAACTGTCTACTGGGAAAGCTATGCTGCTGCTGACTCTGCTACTGAGCCTCCTTCTCTGTTGTTAACACTCCTCTGCACTCCTTAGTATTTGATTGACACTGATCCTTCTGCTATTGAATACTATGGGTCCTTGTAACAAGGTAATGATCCATGAGGAGAACACCTCAATGGACCCTGCCCAAAATTCTACTACTCTTGGACTAGGGATCTACATCGCTCCACCTCACTCCTGGAGGTATAACTGCAGGTGCTCCCTCTGCCCACTTAGCTCGAATTCTTCCCCTGTTGGAGGTCTCTGTTTGAGTGGATGTCTCCACTCTGCCTCTTGTTTGCTTCTCCATTTGTGGCTGCTCCACAACTTCTTGAGGCTTCTTCCGAGGTTGCATGTTGAGAGATCTAACATGCTCCCTTTCAACAACCAAATCTTGAGTCTCTGTCTTCTCCTCGAGGCTTTGCATGCATCTTCTACCTCAAGTGCATACAGGTTTTTGACTCGAAATCCGATCTGCCTCACCTGTCCCGTGGCAATGTGGCTCAGGAAAGCCTTCCCTTTGATGAATATCACATTGTAGCCACAGTCCTCTAACACGGCTAGGAAAACTAGATTCTTCATTAGACTTGGTACAAACATCACATCCTTGAGCCTAAGAGGGGAGCCATAACCCTTTTGAAAGGTGATAGTACCGATCCTAGTCGCACTGTACCTTATATCGTCTCCCAAATAAATGTTCATATGGAGATCTTTCTCCTCCAAATCACTGAAATTTTTTTGTTCCTCGTCACGTGGAACGAGGCACCACTATCCAGGTACCACATGCTCCCTATCACTGTGCATCTTGATACTTCAAAGCTTGTCCTTGAGTGTCAACTTCCTGTGGTCACTATTGTTCTCAAACAACTCTATCAGTGTTTTCCACATTGCGAACAAAGCCTCTTCCCCTAGAGATTCGAGACAACATGATCTTGAACTCCATCCAATATGATCCTCCTCGCTTTAGCCACATCCTTCTTCCACTGAGCAAGATCCTGCGCATCAAATATAGGGGTTTTGCTACATCTGTCTTGATGTATTCTAGCAGCCCATTATCATCCAATATTGCCTCCATTCGGATCTTCCATGCCACAAAATTTGTGGTTCCTTCCAAAGCATACTCGAGCTTGAGTCCATTGAAAGCCATCTTCTTAGTCCTGGAGAAAACCTGTAACACTGATCTTCAAATTCGAACCTCCTGCAATGACAACTTTGAAATCTCTTCTCTATTGTGAATCTAGCTCTGATACCATGTAGAAATTAATGTGTAGATTCAAAATTGCTCATGGAATTTACTAAATCACAAGACTTGAAGTTACTCTACTCATTTGCATAAGTAAATTCACGTTCGAGAGCACAAATCATTAACATGCATCGAGATTTAACACACATAAACATAGATTTATCTAGGGGAAAACAACTACTCAAAACCCCTTAATATCTGTATTGCATTAATCAAAGAATCTGGATGAATACAATATGCTTTACTCAAGCTTGAGCTCAACCTACACTTGTATCTTCTATCCTTTGCGTGGCTGACCCTGTATCTTCTATCCTTTGCGTGGCTGACCCTGTATCTTCTATCCTTTGTGTGACTGACCGACCTTGGCCAATACTTAGCAAAAATTTCGAGCCTCCAAGCCTCTATTTCGTTGCGATGTTTAATGAGGAATTAGCCCCTATTAATTAGGGAATTTTTTCATTGAGAATTGCGCAATTCCTTTAGGCCCTTCTTTGATTGCATGCACCACCTATACAACTTGAACTAGTTTACAATTGATAGTACACTTCCTTTGAACTCCAACCTCAACTGGGTAACTCAAACTCTCTATATGCAACAATTATTTTGGGTTGATTGATTAGTTAATTGGATGATCACTCAATGCGAAAAATGTAACACACCCTTATCACTTAGTGTGAAAAAAGTTATACACCCTTGACTGAACCTCCACTAGTTCTACTAACAACGAGAACTAGTTACACTGACAATAACTCAAATTAACTGAAATAGATTGCTACAAATTGCAATCAATCATGTAGAACTGAACTCAAGTGTCTCCAACTCAACTTTACTAAGTTAACTGAGTGACAAGAGCCATGTCACCTCAGTCAACTACCTACAAGTATTCTGCTGAAATTGAAATTGAAATTTCTCCTAATTTAATCAAGGGAAAATTAAATTAGGAATTTCTTGCTGCATTTTCAACGCTCTTTTTGATAGAGACTATGTGGACACATACAATACCCACCTCAAGACATTTCTCCCTCCCTTCTTTGAATTTATAGCCTTAGGCACAACCACAACTAAATACAACACACTTTCCACTGCCCTCATGGATGCAACCCTTGACTCGTACTTCCATTCCACTCTCAAGTCTTTCCCTAAACTACCTTTGGCACCTATCCCATTAGCCGTTGGTTTGATGATGTGTGCAATTCTTTCCATAAGTGTCTACACCTCATGCTTCTCATGCTTACGCATGACCCATCTTCCTCCCCGAGCCTTCACAAAGCTTATTGTAGACTACATTGCCTCAAAAAATGAACTTTCTGCTCCCAATGAAGACGAGAACTTTGTGATGCTCTCTGCCACTCCCCAAAATCTTTTTACTGGGCCCTCTTCCCTAGACATCACATCATCGCTCCAGACAGTGACCCCCATAACATGTTCTCCCACACCACTTCTCTTTACGACATCCCTAGACAAGCCCCCCACTCGTATCCCCTCCCCTCCCATCATATGCCACCTCTTCTCTGAATTGAAATTAGGTGAGCAAAGAGCTTTGAGTACCAACCGAGTAGTTGATGAGGATGGGTTTTAGGCTGAATTCCTTAAGCATGATGAAACGAACAAAGTTCATCTCTCAAGTTAAATACTCGATAAGACTTGGAATATGAAAATATCCATTGAGGATACAAATATTATTATATATAAAATGTATGAAGAATGATGATACAATGAGAGTGAGGGTCCTATATATATAGCCAGACAAGTACCCTTTAATGAATATGCATGTTTGTAGAGACATGCCTCTTTGTTTAACGAATTATTATTTAATTACATATTATTATGAGTATTATTTATTATTTTTACATAAATTATATTCATAACACATGGCATCCATTCGCTCAAGCCATATATTGCAAATCTTTTTAACCATGTGGTTTGTTAAGGCTTCCCTCACTTCCGGACAAGACACATCATGCATTCGATCCACAAATTTGGGAGTAGTGTTGATGTGAATAAATGCAAAATTATCATGGTGGGCCACACATTCTCCAAGCTTTATGCCATAGTTTTACACCAATGGATTTATGAGGAATTGAAGAATCAACCTCTCAGAGCTAGAGGACAAGCAATCTTTTGCCTAGACTACTAGATAATATATGATATCTTCACCCTTAGAGCCATCATTAAGGAGGCCCACCATCACTCTTTGTGGGTTTATAGTTGCTTTGTTGGTTTTCAAAAAGCTTTTGACATGGTTTCGAGGGAGGCATTATTCCAAAGCATAGTTTTAAAAAACGACCGTTTCGAAACGGAAACGGCCGAGTTGGTCCATTCCATTGCTTGCCGGAGTGACTCGGTACAAAAAACGGCTCGGTTGGCCGAGTCATTGAATGACTCGGTCGACATGTCTGACTCGGCCAACTCGGTCGTTTCCCGTACTAACTCGGCCGAGTCACAAACAGCGGCCCGTAGCCCACTAAAACAACGATTTAACATTATTTTAATGAAATTCTAAGGGGTTTGCTGATTGGTTTGGACTTCAAGGTGTTTTATGAATTAGCTAAATGTTATTTGGGGTCCATTTCCCCCTCCCAAACCCTAATTAACACACTCAAATGCTCTCTACTATTGATATGCTATTCAAATTTCATAGTAATGTTAAATTCTTAAAGTAAAAGTGACATTCTCCTTAATCTTCATTTTCATCCTTTTACTTAACTTTTTAACATTACCATGAAATGACTTAGGATGTTTGAGAGTGGTTTCGGCCTCATTGGATTTCATATGGAGAAAGTAGAATTTTAGATTTCATTCAAAATCCAGCAGACTTATCAGTTTTTCAGGATTTCAGGATTGGAGGATTGCAATGTTTCCATTGAATTTTGTCATGTATTAGGGTATGGAACTTGTATTTAATCAAGAGCACCAGTCCCTCTATGTACCTTGATGTTACATTGGTTGTTGAACTCCTCTGGGATTCGCTCCCAAACCAGGAGCTTCTGAAAATGTCATTCCCGCTCCCGTTTTCGCTCCTGCTCCCAAGTAACACAAAGAAGAGAAACCATTTGGATAAAAAACGGTTAAATGATCTAGTTTATGTCCAATAGAATCTCCAGCTCAGACGAAACCATTTGCTGAACAAAAGACCTGATTCAGATCCCATTGTGTTGGAAGACATTGATCCAACATGAGATTGGGTAGTGGAGAGTCATCCAGCAGAGTTTGATCCTGATGAGGATCTTCATTTAGATTTAGATATCGAGACATCAGTTGAAATTGAACATGCTATTCAGTTGAATGCAGATCCCAATCCACCAGCCTCAGTCTCACAGCCAGCAAGGACTCCAGTTGTAGGTGCTTCCTCTGCTCAGCCACGACAAAAGCGCAGCCGCATATCTACTCAATCTCAGCTTGCATCTGCTGCAGTTGCATAGCCTGCTAGTGTTACCACTTCTATAGTTGCAGTTGGGGATGATGATGATGAGGAATAGCCATGGGGCCCCCTGTCTGACTCTGATGATGATCCAGAGATTGATCGACATGATCTTGGCTCCTCTAGCAGTAGCTACTAGCTAGTAGCTGTAGTACTAGTACTGGAGTCTAGTTACAGTTTACTTTTGTTGTAGAGGCCATTTCTAGCCTCCTTGGTTATGTGTTTTTTGTTTTGAGTCTTTGATCATGTATGACAGTTGACTATGTATTGCCATTGGGTACCATTTTGATATAATGGATTGGTTCATGAGCCTACTTTGATCATATGTTGTTTTCCATCTATATTATAATGCTATGTGTTTGGAAACATGAATGAAAAACTTTAAAATTATGTTTAAAATCTTTAAAATTATGTTTTTTTATAAATAAAAAAATATTTAATGTATTTTTTACAACGACCGAGTCATTGAATCGAGTCGGCCGAGTCATTACCGTTTCGGAGTCGAAGTCGGCGTCGGAGTTTTAAAACTATGTTCCAAAGACTCTGGGATGTTGGCATATCACAAATCCTCTTAACTGCTATCATGAGACTCTATGAGTCATTTGCTAGGGTGTCTCAAGATGGCCCATGGTCTTTTAGAGTTCATGTAAAGTACCATTTGGGTGAAGCAAGGGTGTCCCCTCTCTTCGACTCTCTTTGGGATTTATATTGATGAGCTAAAATTTTTCCTCCATGATCACATACAGGAGGGTGGCAATTGCCTAATGCGCAATGTTTTGATCTCCTTGCTCATTTATGTTCATGACTTGGTTTTGTTGGCCTTTACTCTTGAGAGATTACATAAACAAATTGATGCGTTGGCCAGCTTTTGTGACCTTCGATAGTTGAAGGTCAACCTGGGAAAAACCGAGGTTCTGATATCCAACGCATCGAAGAAATCTATTGCAAACCTACACTTATACTACCGCGGTGGCAAAGATTGAGATCACCACATCATACACCTATTTGGAGGTATAGTTCGCAGGGCCTAGATTTGGTATGCGACAAGAACTCCAAATTCGACTCAGTGAAGGCTATGACTCCCTAGCCCTCGTTGAGCAACAATGCTTCCAAGCATTGTTCCACGACATCTAGTCCAAGCTTCACCTCATGGAGGCCATTATTAGACCCACAGTCCTCTACGGTTTCGAGACAAGGGGACCCAGTTTACTACAGTTAGATTGGGCTCATTGCCTCAAAATATAACAGGCCTTGTGTGTTGGAAATACTTGGTGGGGGGGGGGGGGTAAATCAATATTTTTTTCAATTGTTATATTATGCCCGTTAAGATTTTTCACAATATGAAGCACAAGATATACCATGACACAAGAAATAAAACAAAAACAGCTTTTATAAATAATAGTTCAAATGATGAGGACACCAATCCTGAAATTTTGGATCCAACCATTATAAATACGTCAATTCTTACGAGGCTCCAACCTTGAATGAGGACACCAATCCTCTCAAGCTAATTCAGGTTCCAACTTGATCTATATGAGGACACCAATCCTCTTAGACTTCAAACTTTCCAAATAATTCAAATAGACTTCAAAATCAGGATAGTTCCAGAGTTCCGCTTCAAGATGTCTACACGAAGTGCTTCAAAATTGCTCCAAGATCACTTCTAGAGGCTGATCCAAAAAATCCTTAAGGCTGCTTCAAAATCACTTCAAAGGACACTTTGAAGGCTGCTCCAAAAGGCTTTCCAAGGTATGCTCCAAAAGGTCACCAAGGTTTGCTTCAAAATGTCTTCAAGTCTGCTTAAAAAATTCTCTGAGTCCGCTTCAGCGTTGATCAGATTAAACCTTAGAAATCTGTGCCAACACAGGGTCAAGTTTTCTCCTCAAAACTGGTCTGAATTTTGTCATAGGAGGGGCTGAGTTCCACAGGCCTGAGTTCTTCACAGGGGGGTCGAGTTATGAATCACCTTAGGGCCGAATTTCCACAGGCCTGAAATGTTACAGGCAGGCTGAATTTCCATAGGCCTGAATTGTCACAGAGAGCCCGGATCTGGGCTGAGTTGTAGGGGCCGAGACCAGTCTTTAGGAGGCCGAAATTTATCCACAAAAAATGAGACTAAAATCAGCGCTAAAGAGATCGAATTTTGTGCTTCAAGGAGGTTGAGTTCTTCAGCAAAGTTTGATCCAAAAAAGCTTAATCTAGAACAAAAATAGACTTGAGTTATGAAACTTCTTCTCTCCTTCCTCAGGCCGAATTCTTCTTGTCTTCTGTTTGATCAAGTTGGTGGTCAAATGGGGGAGAAGTGTCTTATTTTAACTGACCAAGACACTCCAAACGTGGCCGACTTGTTCTAGATAGGGCCGACTTGGACAGAGGGCAAACGAAGTATGTTTTGACGTAAAAAATTTATTTCTTCTCAATGGAGAGGAGTTGGAGGGCAAGTAATAGCTTGTTGGAGAGGGCTTAAAGAGATCTTTAAGCCTATGCTACTCTTCTCTTCAACTAACCATCCTTTGACATCAATAACAAATTATTTCTCAACAATCTCCCCCTTTGTTATTGATGGGAACATTCCTCATATGCTACTTCCCTTGACATCGTGATTCGTACTACTCCCTGTCATTGTGCTGCTCCCATTGTCATTGTGCTGCTCCCCTTGTCATGTTCTCCCCCTTTGACATCAATAGCAAAGGGATTCTACTAGGATGCAAGAGAGATGACCCCCATCTTTTGACGAAGATATTCAAATGCTTCTCGAGGTAGGGGTTTTGTGAAGATGCTTGCAATCTTTTCCTTACTGTTGACATATTCCATTTTGATGTTTTGCTTTGCAGCTTGTTCTCGGAGAAAGTGGTACTTGATTGGAATATGTTTTGTCTTTGAATGCATGACTAGATTTTTTGAGAGACTGATTGCACTGGTATTGTCATAGTAGATGGTGATAGGATGATTTGTTTCTATTTTGACATCCTTTGAGGCTTCCTTCATCCATAGGATTTGTGTACAACAATCTACTGCTGCTATATACTCGACCTTAGTTGTGGAGAGAGATATAGATGATTTTTTCTTGCTTAACCAAGATACAAGAAAATCTCCTAAGAAGAATGCATTCGCACTGGTGCTCTTTCAATCATCAATGCTTCCTACCCAGTATGCATCGGTATATGCTGTCAAGGAAAAATTTGTGCTCTCAGGGTACCATAGTCCAAAATCAAGAGTGCCTTTCAGATATTTGAGTATTCTTTTTATAGCTAGCATGTGAGATTCTTTAGGAGCTGACTGGAATCTTGCAACCATGCCTACTGCCTGCATGATGTCTGGTCGTGATGCTGTCAGATATAACAATCCTCCAATCATTGATCTGTAGAGAGTTGTGTCCACTATAGGAGATTCATCATCCCTGCTCAACTTACAACTTGTAATCATAGGTGTGCTTACAGTAGCACATTCTTCCATCCCAAACCGTTTAACCATATCCCTGAGATACTTTGCTTGTGATATGAACATTCCAACATTGGTTTGAGTTACTTGAATTCCAAGAAAGTAAGACAACTCTCCAATCATCGACATTTCAAATTCTTTTGACATCTCTTGAGCAAATTTGTGACTCATTTCATCATTGTTGCTACCAAAAATCAAATCATCCATGTATACCAGTGTGATTAGTAGATTGTCTTTTGCCATCTTTATGTAAAAGTTGCTTCTTGCAACACCTCTCTTGAGTCCCTGTTGTTGAATATATTGATCAAGTCTAGTATACGAAGCTCTATGAGCTTGTTTTAATCCATACAAGGCCTTATTTAATTTGCATACGAAGTCTTTATTTTCTGACAAGTCAAATCCTTCTGGTTGTTCCATGTTTACTTCTTTCCGATCTCCATTTAGAAAGTCTGACTTCACATACAGCAGATAGATTTTGAAGCCTTTTGAACAAGCAAATGCTAAAAACATCCCTATAGCCTCTAACCTGGCAACAAGAGCGAAAGTCTCTTCAAAAGTTAATTTCTTCAATTTGAGTGTATCCCTTGCACAACAATCTTGCCTTGTTTTTGATGACTTGTCCCGCTTCATTCATTTTGTTATTGAACACCCACTTAGTTCCTATGAAACTCTTATCTTTTGGATGAGGTACTAGTTCCCATGTTGCATTCTTTTCAATTTGATTCATCTCCTCTTCCATTGCTTTTATCCAGTGTGGAGCCTTGCTTGAGTGAAATCCTTTTGTTTTATTTGGGATTGCAGAGTGATATCACTCCTTTTTGATGTGTTAGTCATGCTTCTTCTTGTTTGTATTCCTGTGTCCATATCTTCGATAATCTAGTCCTCTGGATGGTGCTTTTGGACAAACTTGAAAGTTGTCTTGGATGGTGTTTGAGTTTGTTCTTCTTTTTTGTCTTCCGGTTCCTCCTCTTCTTTTACAACATCTTCTTCTTGATTTGTAAAGATAAGATCTTCTTCATTTGATGGTTCTTCTACTTTTTCGGGAAGAGCTTCATCTATCTTTACATCAATGCTTTCTACAACATTCCAGAGATCATTGTTGTAGCATTTGTAGCCCTTGCTTCTTAATGAGGATCCAAGAAATATTCCTTCGTCAACAAGAGAATCAAACTTACCTAGAGATTTGTCATTAATTTTCATAAAACCTTTATTTCCAAATATTCTGAAGTGTTTCACAGAGCAGGCTTTCCTCTCCATAGTTCATATGGAGTTTTGTTACTGTTTACCCAGAATTGAGCCCTGTTCGTAATGTATACTACTGCTCCAACTGCCTCCTTCCAAAATTTGATAGATAAGTTAGCTTCCAATAACATTGTTCTTGTAGTCTCTTGTACAAATCTGTTTTTTCTTTCTACTGCTCCATTTTGATGAGGAGTTATAGCAACAGAAAATTGCCTCTTGATTCTATGTTTTTCAAAGAACTCATTAAATTCTCCTGACCTAAACTGTCCACCTGCAGCTGATCTTAAGCATTTGATCTTCAACTCACTTTCATTTTCAATTACTGCTTTGAAAATTTTAAAACAATCTAATGCTTCCGACTTCTGTTTAATGAAAACTACCCAAGTCATTCTAGTATAATCATCTATCAATAACAAAAAGTACCTTTCTCCTTGCAGAGCTGGAGTTCTGGACGGACCACACAGATCTCTATGAATGATTTATAGAAACATTGATGTTGAGCATTCCTTTGATTTGAAACTGGTCTTGGTTTGCTTTCCATGTTAACAAGGTACACAAAAAACATTTGTTGGTTTTAAGATTTTGGTTACTGCTTCGTTTTGCAGATTTTCGCCAAGTTGTCAAAGCTTAGATATCCCAGATGTTGGTGCCACAACCAACTTTCATCTAATTGACTCATGAAACATTTTCCTTTTTTAATTTCACTTAGAATGTATACATTATTTGTCATTCATACCCCTTTTCCTACTAGTCTTCTTGAAGATGATCTCCTTATTTCACAGTCCTTGGCACTAAAAATGAGATCCTTGATTGTATATTTGGCTGACAGTTAGAAGATTATGCTTGAGGCCTTCAACATACAACACATTTTGTGCTTTTTCCTTGCCATTGTTAAGACTCACCCTATAATGTTCCTGAGAAATTAATTTCCCAAGTGACAAAGTAGCATATCGATCTCTATAGGCTATAGTGTTTGATAAAGGGGAAAACCCCAAAATACCCAATGTTTGGGCAACAAAGGGCAAAGTTTTGGGGCAACTGGGTAAAGAAACCTAAAGTTGGGGTTTTGAGTGAACCTTAGTCTATCAATTAAGGAGAAAAATTCCCTCAAAGAAATCTATAAATACAAGAGGGTTGAATTCATTTGGATCATCATTGGTTTGGATCATTTCTCTCTGTTCTTCTTTGAGCCTGAGGCTCTGAGGGTCTAAGACCCCTTTTTCCTCTTAACTAGTTTTGGTGGAGCTACTCTCACCCTACCTAGTCTCTTTCCTCTAATTCTGGTGGTGAAAGATTCCACCCTAATTAGTTTTATTTCCTCTTCTTACTTGTTCTGGCAAACAGGGGGTTATTTGTCTGAAGCTGAGAAGGATTTTGGCAAAAATCTAAGGAAATACTTGGCCAATTCCATAAAACAGACTAAGGGGATTCTAAAAAGAAGCACCAAAATTATCCTAGATATTGTGCATTGGTCCTGACACGTATTTATAAAAGGAGCCGAGATCTCCTGACGCAAGGTAATTGTTCATCATTCTGAAGCCATGCGAGTGTCTGAGGTATATAGAACAGTCTCTTGAAGCAGCTCAAGACATTTCGGATACAGGCTTCGGGTAATTCTGCTGACTGTGTTTTTGGTTGAATTATGAAGCTGCCCAATTAATCTCTGTGGCTGCATGCACAATTCTGGAGTAGTTCACAATAATTCTGGAGCCACTTTGACTAATTTTCCTGAAGCAACCCTACCACATCTCTGTAATATTGCTGGATCGATTAAATTGCAGATTGACTTTTCTCCGTGGCCGCAGTCCCAAAATAACCCTGGAATCACAGTAGCTAACCGTTGAAGCAGTTCGACGTTGTAGTATTTCTGGGAAGATTAATTACGAACAGAACACACGAGGAAAACAATAATCTGGTCAAGACTCCTGAAGCAAGCATAGGGAAAGTCTTGAGTGAATTCCAGAACAGACCAATATCAAATAACTTCTCAAAACTCTCGTTTTTTTTAGGCAACGCATACTTCCATTCGAAGTCACAACTGCAATTGCAGATGACTTTTGTATTCAGATCAAAGCTCGTTTCTGAAGCTAGTCTCCTTTGTTTAAATTAGTAATACTTATGTTAGTTGATACAATGAAAGGATTGTTTACCTCTGTTGGATTCTGAATTAGCCTAGAAATATTTTGAACTACACTGGACAGATTGATTTTATTTGAACTGTGGATTCAGCTTATATCATTACTATTGAATAATTGAATGATTGAATTGTAGTCACGTGTTATATGAATTACCTTGTTGTTGAAAGCAATATTGTTTTATTAAAGATTATACTTATGCTGGAGTAATTATTTCTTTTTCAGAAAACCCTAGTTAATTGAAGGAAAAAAACCTAGGGCAAAATTACCCTAGATTCTTACACACCCTGCCTACTCCGACAATTTTAGCAGATCCATTATCTCCAAAGATAACATTTCTATCCTTTTCTTTGACTAATGAGATGAACTTTTTCTTGTTACTTGTCATGTGTCTAGAACATCCACTATCTACAGACCATTGCCTTTCCTTGTTTGGGCATACATAACTAGACCACGTGTCTTGGGAGCATATTCTTCAGTCTTCTTTCTACAAACTCTTTCCCTTGGCTTCAATGAACAATTTTCAAATTTTGTGCTTCATGGCCTAGATTGTTGCATCTGTAACATTCTAGGCTATTCTTTGAAAGAGAAGCAAGGGAATTATAGGTGACTCCTGAGGAGATCTATGGGCGACCCCTTCATGCCTAGATACTTAGGCCTGTGCAGAAATACCTGCCTGAGCTGCAAACATCAACACAATTCAACAAAAGTGTTTGTTTCACATGGATGCTAAGAGAAGAATAAGTTTTGTTAGAAAGAGTAATAGTTGAAGCATTACAATTTGACAGTTGTCTCTGTTTTTCCAGCTCAGAGATGCCACGGTCAAATATTGATGTGGAGCTTGATTGTGCTCATGCGACCTGGATATCAAGTGATGTGGCACTGTTCTCAACAAAAACAGGGAATCTTTTGTTGCTTTCTTTGGTTTATGATGGGAGGTAATTTGCTTGTTGAAGGGTTCTTTATATTCAAATTAATTTGTCTTAAATCTGAAATGTTTTTATCAGTAATTAGATTACTTGTTAGCTGATAAATCTTTAGAACATATGATCTTTTTCTGTACTGTCATTCTAGAAGCACTTACAATCAACTGCTTTACAGGACTGTCCAGAGATTGGAACTCTCAAAATCCAAGGCCTCTAGCTTAGCATCAGTTAGTTTCTATATCCAAAACTGTGCCTTGGATGTTTCTGTATCTTTCATCTGATTTTTTAAGTAGAATTCATCTGTATCTGCTAGATTGTATTTTGCAGATTCTCTTATGTAATTTTTCATGTTTGTTTTTCGTATAAGTGCATATGCACAGTTGGAGATGCATTTTTTTTTCTCGGTAGTCGCTTGGGTGACAGCCTATTGGTTCAGTTCAGTTGTGGGTTGGTATCATCTTCTTCAATTTCAAGATCAGTAAAAGATGAGGTATGTGATTTTTGTGCATCATTGAGGCCTATTTTAACATTATTTGTGCATTTCACTGTTTGCTAGATTCTATTTTTTGTGTCTATGCTTTTGTTTTATTTAAGATTTGCATAACCTTCCTGTTGTCTTAATGGAGTCATATTTAAGTTATCTGTGCCAATAGTGATGTTTGATACCCTCTCTAGTCTTTAGTTGTACAAAGATTGTTTTTGTCAATGTCTTTATCCTACTGAATGCATTGCAGAATCCGCAACAAGACTAGGTGAAGCGACCCTTGTGACAATATTATAGGATTTGGATTTGTTCATGCTAATCTTTGAGTCAGTGCCTTTTAAATCAAAACATAAGGCTTTTTTATGAGGATATAGGTGGAAGATAGGAGATAGAAATCTATGAAGCAATCATTGATTAAACCCATTTGTGAAGTTCACATCAAGAAAACATGCGAAGTGTAATCACCGGTGGATATGCCAGCATTGTACATGCATAATAAAACTAACAGAAGATGTGTTGATGGGTCAAAGAGAAACTTGCATAATTCTTGATTTGGAGCATACAAGTGAACTATTAAACAGATTCAACATTAGCTGTTATGGTGATATCCAGTTTGGTCCTGTGCCAAATTTGAAGAAATCTTTACATTTGAAGAGCTCTTGCTTTGCTGACCGTGTCCAACTTGTAGGCCTACTATACAGTTGAAGATTTAAACTGTCAACACCACAGTAACAATGAGAAATTGCACACTGGTATCACAACTCTCGACTAGGAATGGGAGTAATTGAGAAAGTGTTGATATATCAGATTGAATGCAATATTATAAGCCAGAGAGTGCCCATATACTATATATATATATATATATATATATATATATATATAGGACTAGATATTTTTTCTTATGGATAGTGTCTTTATGTAACTGAATAATAGTTAACGGATAAGGACTATCAACATACATATTAATTATGCGGAACTACTATTGACTGCCACTAAATGCTAATGTGAGCATGTTACTACAATGTCATCATGTGCTTATTAGTTACGTGGTATGTCCTGAAAATGAAAGCAATGTGAAAGGCAATCTAGGTTAGCTTTAGGCTTCACTATATTTGTTTAGGAGCTATCTTATAAAATTACATTTCTTTTGTATGTTTTTTTCTAAGTTTTCTTTAATGTTTGCCTCTGTGGACAATTAGCAACTGCATATTGCTTCTACTAGAAAGGAAAATATGTGTAACTTGTCAAGGAAATTTCATTTGAAACATAAATTATAATCATTTTCAGTTTCTTGTTGTTTTTTATACTAATTGTATTTGGTTTCGTTTTGACATCTAATTTATTTTCACCTTTCTTCCCTTTCTATTTTCATTTCTTGAAAGGAAAATTATAATCTAGAATGCTTTCAGTGATTTTAAAGATTGTACGAACTGGCAGGCTGCAGAAGTTGAGGCAGAAACTCCTGCAGCAAAGAGGTTACGCAGGGCATCTTCAGACATTTCCCAAGATGTTGTGAGTGGAGAGGAGCTTTCACTTTACAACTCGACTCCTAATAACTCCGATTCATCTCAGGTGGAATCCTCTATTTTACATATGTTGCCTATTTGATAATACGTAAGCTTTTGAATATTTTCCATGATTCAGTTTGTGTGTGCATGCCAATCTCTCTCTTTCTCTCTCTATATACACACACACACACACACATGCATACATACTGTTTTTGCCTTTATATTGTGTTATTATTTGTAAAGGCTTGTGTTAATCCTTTGAATTGCTTCTTGAGCATTTTTAAAAACTGAATCGTTTGTGATTGATAAAATATTGTAGAGAGAAATTTTCCAGTTAACTTTTGTCTGGAAACCTTTGTTGGATTGGCCAAATGTTCTTTCAGTCTCTGTGGTGAATGCATAGTTCGTCATATTTCTCTTTTTTAGGCCATTCAAAAGGCTTCTACTATGTTATCTATATAAAATAACATACTAATATAATAAACATTATATTATAGGTCCTAGGAACATAGGACATAAGAACTTAGATAATATATATAACTATTATTAAAAGGCACCTCATGTACAGACACAATTAGGATGTAAATGGTCATTGTGAGGTTTGTAAATGCCAAAAAACTTCATTCTTGAAAATCATTATTCATCTCTAATATATATAATTTTTCTATTGGAATTTTTTTTCAATATAAACTTAATGTTTACAACATTGGTATTAGCATAGATTTGGGCATCATCTTTTATAAAATATTCAAAAAATTGAAAGTAATTTGCTGCACCATTTAGAATTCATGACACACTAGAAACAACATACCCACCGACCATAAGTAATTCAAGAAATCAAGTTAAGAACTGCATTAAAATAAAATAAAAGAGTTACGAAAATATGATAGAATAGACAATAGAGGTGCCATCATATGGGTTAATAAAATGGAAGAAGTTTTTGAATCAAATCCACCTCTTTGTCAAAAGGAAAAAGTAAGGACAACTTCAAATTATATAGAAGGAGAGGTGTACATCTGGTTCTTCTGGTGGTCCAGGAAATGTAACAGGCTATTGATGTGTGAGAAGACATTTACTAATGAATAATTAAAAAGTGTTCATGAAGAAGAAGAAGGTGACATTTATACAATGTTCTCTTTGCTTATACGTAGCAGGGACCATAATCAAATACACACATGAATGGGAGGCCCTTGCAGCAAGACTCCTTGAAGTAATAGGTGAATTGCTGAAAATGTATAATTTGAGGTTGCAAACTTACATCCACAATGAATTAAAACTATGGAAAGCCTTAAAATATTAAGTTTAGATACACAACAAGAGCAGTTCTATACTGTCACTATTATGCTTTTTTCCAGTTATATATCTGTACATATTTTGGCATTGGCAGACCACTCATTTTGATGGTCTAACTCATATGATATAATTCTCCTAGTGAAACCCATAAAGGGTAGACCAGTTGGTTTGTGTGTGGTTTAGACCTCGTCAGGTCACTGGTTCAAATCTCATGGGGAGGGTTGAGGGTGGTATCCACTAGTGGGGGATAAAAACTGTCCACGGGGCATCCAGGGTCGACTGAGCCTCACACAGTGACAGCATCCCACAGGTGGGTAGATCGTTCTTCCATTCAAGATTGGGGCTGGCCCCGGTCTAGGCTAAGCCTAGTTGAAAGGGTAAAAAAAATCTCCAAGCATGTCTCCAATTTAGAGAATCTCAGAGATTGCCTTTTTTGCTATGAAAACTTGGTGTATTTTTACTGGAAATATGGTTAAAGATATTTTGAAGCTTGTGGTAGCTTGATTTTTTATGATAGTTATTCGATATGAGCTTGACACTCAACTTATCTATTTTTCTTTTTCATTTATACCAAGTGTTAATTGCCTTTATAAATCTTTACCAATATGACTCGCACTATGAGGTTTTGCAGCAGAAGGCGTTTTCGTTTGCCGTAAGAGATTCATTGGTTAATGTTGGTCCATTGAAAGACTTCACATCTGGATTGCGATTGAATGCAGACCTTAACGCAACAGGTGTTGCAAAACAAAGCAACTATGAACTGGTCAGTCCTGTCCAAAGCTATTGATTACTTAGAAGTTAGTACTTATGGATAATGCTTGAAATTGGAGGAGATTGCTTATATTTTTAAAAACTTGTATTTCTTTAAAATCACTATCCAAGATTGGTGGTTATTCAATTAGCCTGTTACTTTTATGTTACATGGAGTTCTTGCATAGCTTTTCATGGAATAGACATGTTGAAATTTTTAAATGTATATTACCAATTTGAATATCGGACATATATTTTGTCTTTAGTGATGATGTAATTATGCTTTGGTTGAAAATTTTATGTCAAATTCTCCTGTTATTTAAGGTGATTGGACCCTGCTGCTTTTGATAAAAATATATGCAAAAGAATTACGTAGAGGCACATTATTTCCATTAGGAGAACAGTAATGTTACAACTTACAACAATGTAATGTAGAATGATAGCCAGTGAATAAATACAATTATAGGATAAGGAGCTCTATTGCCCCTGTTAATGGATTGTTAGGGAGCACAATCTAACCTGTCATTCATATGCTTGGGTCCTTTCAGAATGCTTCTCGATATATATGCATCCTGGGAGGTTTGTAGACATTTAATATTTATTGACTTCCCTTGAATGGAATCCGTTGGTAGTATCAGTATTAATTTGCAGAAGAAATTCTTGAAGCTCTGGTATAAAAAGAAGAAAATTACATCACAGAATATTTCCATCAGTAAACAGGTAGAGCCCGAGGAGGCCCAAGCAGAGAACTCTATTGGTATTGACACATCAGAAGAGGAGTCCGTAGGGAAAGTAAGATTGGACATGGAACAAATGTAGGTACCACAAAATGAACTAGATACCACTCAGGGTCAATTAGGTGGGGAGTTGAAGAAATATAGACCATCAATTAACACTTCAACATATCACCGCCCACAACACCCAACAAGAGAATGACCAGCAGGGTGGAAACGGATTAGCAATAAGAATGGAAACCACTGGAAGACACACAACTGATCCACCGACAACACATCAACATAGAGGAACTACAAGAAGCCGCTTCCTTCTCAAGCGAGCGAGGCATTGGCTGGATCGAGTGTTCACCTTTCTCTTGGATGGCTAGATGCATGCGCATGGTATCAATGGACTACTCTTTTGAGTAGATCTTATTATTTGTGTTCTTCTCATGGTTCGGGGATGAAACATGCTTAAGGGGGGTGGGATGTAGTATGCCTAGGGGGGATAGTATGAGGTACAAAGAGAGTAATCCAAGGGAATAACATGATGTAATAATGTAAGGATGATAAATAAATAGGCCATACTTAATAAATAAAGTGGTTAACCCACATTATGCAAGGGACCACAAGTAGTTAGGAAATAATGTGATAAGCCCATTGTAATGGATTTATGGTATTGAGAGACCCATGGTAATTACCCATGGTATTGTATGTAAGAAGCCTATATAGAGGCTAGATATTCTCCATTGAGACATGCCGAGTATTGTTTTGTATTGACAGGCGTTAGCTTGTGGAAAGTGGTTAATCCACATTATGCAAGGGACCACAAATAGTTAGCGAATAATGTGATAAGCCCATTGTAACGGATGTATGGTATTGAGAGATCCATGGTAATTACCCATGGTATTGTATGTACGAAGCCTATATAGAGGCTAAAGACTCTCCATTGAGACATGTCGAGTATTGTTTTGTATTGACAGGCGTTAGCTTGTGGAGTGTTCTCCTTACTTAAGGAGTGATTGTATGGTGTTACCCTTAACTCAAGGGTGTTTCCATTAATAAAATATTTTAGTTCTATCATCTATTGTGTTATTCTTCTGGCATATTCGTATGATCAATATTTGCAGTCAGATCTATTATAGACAATGGCTGCAGTAGCAAGTTTGTATGACAACAAAAATCGTGGGCAACTGTGGCAGGCTATGTTGCACGAAACTTCAAAGAACCCGGCGTTTCGGGTCGTACCCGTACCCGAAACTCCGAAACTTGGCGGAAACTCGGCGGAAACTCGACCATCATGTAATCATATATTAGAGTTAATATAGACTTCTTTTTCCTTTTAAATTGTCATATATGGGTCTTATTCCCTTTTTTCTGGCAAGATAATGTGTTATTCACTTATTTCTTTATATATATATTTTTAGATATACATATATGACGTTTCCGCTGACATTTCGGCCCACGTTTCCATTTTTGGGAGGTGACGTTTCTAAACGTACCCGTTTTGGAAACTTCGAAACGTTTCGGCGTTTCGTGCAACTTAGGTGGCAGGTTTGTATGACGACAACGACGGAGGGAGACAACTGAAAAAAGGGACAACGGTGGCGGCAATGGAACAAACTTGTATGTCAAGGGCTCTAAACACTAGTTGTATGTCTGGCTCTAATACTAGAATATACATGGAAACTGAATACGCAATAAATATGTGTATTTATATAGAATATATAATAATTAATGGATGATTTTTTACATTTCATGGAGCTGGCTTAAATATAGCCTAGGGCATCTTTTCATGAATAGTCATGACCTAAGGTCATGACTCTTTAATTCATTTTTATTTATTTATAACACCTAAGTGAGGCTTAGGATTTAATCCTAGCCAGCCACTTATTAGAAGATCTAGGGCTAGGGACTTGGTCAATGAAAAATTATAAAAGAAGCCTAAGGCAGAGGGGAAGCCTAAGGGAGTGTGCTGCGAGTGTAGGGAGGTTGATGCTGAATTTTGTAGCTATGGTTGGTCTTCATAATCAATGTTTTAACTCTTCAAATATATGTAATAATAAATTCCAAACATGTTCGATGTTGGCTTCAAAAGAGAGAATTTTGAATTTGTAAAAATTAAATTTTTGGCTCCATGAAAGTAAAGTCAACCCTCCCAAAAGTACAGGTTGGCCTGCCCCTATAGACACACCTATTCGTTTGACTTGATCACTATATATAGAGAGCTCGTCTCACTGATTTGGATCATCTACACAAGATCTTCTGTTGATTCATACGAAGAAGAAGGAGACAAAAGGACGTCAAAGTTTGACCAGATCAGTTCAGGATTGACCTATTGCCACCTCGCTTGCACACTTGGGTTAGTGTGGGAAAAATCCTCAACCCCACAAGGTGTGACTTGGTGGCAAACTAAGAGAAGGGTTTGCCACCTATTCCCAACTCTCTTTGTTAAAGCTCTCCCCTAGTTAAATCTAAGGGGGGTGGTCCCTAAAGAAGGTCAATGAATGAAATGTGAGTTTCTAGGAGAGTAAGATGACTGGACAACTTATCAAAAAATGACTTCATCCCGCAGTATGAACAATTAAATTAAGTATAGATGAGCAACATTCAGTGATTTATTCAAATACATTAATATAGAGCATTGCTTAAGCCCTAAACAAATAATTGCTCAAAGTAAATAATAAGTAGTTGTTCAAATGAAAATTTCAGAATATGATGACAAGCAATCTTGCAAAAAGAACAATGTTAGATCAATAATGAAATATCACTTGCAAGATATAAATGGAATATTGTACTTGTAAAGAAATGCTCAAATAATGAGAAAATGCCATCCAATAATCATGAGCTAAACAACAAGTACATGTAATAACAACTTAGCAAGTAGAATAAAGATTGCAAATATAAAAATCCATACTACTTGTAAAATAGTGAAAATGCTACTTGCGAATGAAATTCAATAGATCTAAAAATACATTACTTGCAAAATGTAATTAGTGATTGGACTTGCTAAAGGAAGTACTCAATAACAAGAGATAATAACATCAAGAAATAATGAGGCCATCCATCATGAGAAGTACATGAAACCAATAAATTTGCAAGTGAATTTAAAGTGTTAAATTAGAATGACATGCAACCTATTTAATGTGTAATGCAATTATCTTGGTTAGTTTTAATTAAATGCCTACCTAGGTGAATCCTTTATCTCAATTGTTTTGAAAATAGTCTCTAGTGTGAGTTGTGGAGAGAAGCCTAGGAAAAGATAGCTAAGGTTGTATTAATGATACCTCCCCTAGACATCTAACCACCATGTGCCTCCGGCGCTGTAGAGATTGTGGCTTTGACGACTGCAAGGTCACCATGTTAACTATAAAAGGGGGTTTATGTTTCGCAAGTTGGGTGAGAAAGAGGGGCTCTAAAATCTTTCAACCAAGCTTAAGCTTGGAGGTAAGTTTAAAAAAATGCAAAGTAATGTTACAAATGCCTAAATGAGATGTTTGAGTAAATATTAGAGCTTTCAAAGAAAGTATTGATATCAATTCTTAAAAATGAGAAATGGTGTTCAAGTAAATGGTATCAATGTATTTCAGATGAAATTGCAGCGGTTAGTTTAATGTAACTCCACAAGTTCCAAATAAGTTGCTTCCAATAAAATAAGTTTGCTCCAAATGAAATGGCACATGAAATACTTCAATAGATAATCATCAATAACCAAAATGCCACATGATCATGGATTAATAAAAGTGTTGAAACAATGAATTCAAGAACTTGTAGAGCCAAGTAAAAGATGAGTGAGATAGTTCAAGTTTGCCAAAATAAACATGTGATACTTGCTCAAAAAATAAAATAAAATTGGATGTGTTGTAAATGGATTGCACAAGTATTTAAAAAATGGACCTGGCAAAATATAAACCAATCTCAAACATGTACTAAAGCAAGAAAAACTATGAAAACTATGTTAGATCACTAATCATGAAATGAATTTAGCAAGTGAGATTAGTGAAGAAAATTAGAGCAACTATCTAAGAGACTAGTCACAAGCAAAGATTCTCCCTCTAAGTGGAGAGAAGAGATACCATTGGAAGAATTCCCAAGCTCCCTAAAAAGAAATCAATTTTTTATTAATTTAATTACGAGAGATGAGAGCCCCTAAGGGCCTCAACCAAACTCAAGGAAAATCTTTACAATGAAAGCCTTAGACAATAGATCTTCCTTGATGAACTACTTGATACAAATGGGGCCAAAGAATGACCTTGAAATTTGAAAGTAGGTCTCCTTAGGCCCACGACCTAGTGAGAGAATAATGCTGCCCTCAAATGGAACTCAACCTTTCGAAAATGGAACCTCAAAGCCCATGACCTCCTTGAAATGTTGATCACAGAATGTATTCCCAAGGTCCTGCAAAAAACTTGTTAAATGTTCAAGACAATAAATCTCCCAAGCTGCCACAATAATAAGTTAGTGAGGGTTGCAAGATAAACCAAGTGTTAGCTATGAAATTAGTCAAGAAAATTGCAAATTTATATATACAATATAATCTACAAAGACTAGGTTGAAGAGTATGAGTAAACTCTCTTCTTTGCTTAACCATAATTTGGCTCTAAAATAACAAAATTGTAACAATGAAACACAATATTTTGAAAGATAAGTTTTAAATGAATTATTTTTGAAATATGAGCCCAAAGCCAAAAATCCTTGTAAGACAAATCAAAAGACGAGGCCTTGAGAATTAACAAATGTGGGTTCTCCTTTGATTATTTTCATGTGCGGGTTCTCCTTTGATTATTTTCATGAATGGGTTGCTTCCTCCAAGAACATCCCCACGCTTGAAGCTTGATCCAAAACAAAATCTTTTACACAACTTCTTATAAACAAATTAGATCCATATGGATTTAATCACATACAATGATGAAGAAATTTTAGAGATATATTGCACATCAACTAAAACGTTCTCTATCTAGAGTAAGTAAATAAACCTCATGCCAATGTAAGATAGCTATACATCAACACAACTTGAAAAACATAATGGAAATAATAGCATAATGAAATGAGTAGACAAATGAAAGCAAATGATCAAGATATTACCATACACGATGATAACAACACTTCAATTGTGACCCCAAAGCATTTTATTGATATTGCAATTGTATAAAATTGCAGAGCTTTCAAAAGCACAAGAGCTCATTTTCCAAGATTACAATGTGAGAGCCCAAAGCTAATATAAATAAGAGCGTGAGAGCTAATCCCAAGGCTCAATGGTGAGAATCCCAAGGCAAGTGGGTGATAATCCCAATGCCAAACCATGCAACTTGAATTTCCAAATTGGCAAGTCGAATGCCTCCAGAGAGGCCCACACAATCCTTGAGGAGGAGTGTTCTCGTTGAGGGGAGGGGGCAAGTGTATGTGAGAGTGGAATGGTAGGAGACCAGTCTCCACTCATCTCTCTTAGAACCCCAAGTCAAAGCCTACCAATTGGTAAGTCATCTCCTTCAAACTCGAGCTATCCCCTTGAAAAATGTGATTTACCTTGTGGAACTCGTGGTACCCTCCAAGTGAATTTGATTTCCTTGATTTGTGGCTTAGGTGGAGTCAACATCGCTTTCTAACTTGAATTTGACTTTTAAATGAATTTCCACCTCATTTCTACATCATTTTGACATGTGTGGATATTTATTTTTTTCTATTTATTTAATTGTTGGGCTAATTTATTGCCACATTTTCCACTAAACATGGGAAATGTGGGTTTTGAGGGTCTATAACTTATTTTTTACCCCTCAAAGTGTGTATTATTAGAAATTTGAGGGGGAGAGGTGTAATTTTGAGCAGACATACTCCACACAACTTCTCTAGACATCGCTTATTACATTTTACAATCAGAATTTATCAAAAATTCTGTCTAATGCGAAATTTTTAAAAATTAAGAAACTGACCTCTAGACCTATTCAAATTTCGTGAAATTTTACGAGTGATCTAGTATGGTAATATACAATGACTCTAGACACTAGGAGTCACCCAAGGCCTTGCCATCAAGCCGCACTCTGGCTTTGGGGTTATTGCTTAGAGGAAAAACTCAATTAATTATTAAGTGCTAAAAAATACCAATAATTAACCAAGTAAAAAAAAAACCTCCTAGAGTAAACTCACTTGATGACAATGTCCCAAGTTACCTATGCTTGTTACATGACTCAAGTCGTCACTGCAACATCACTTTACAACATCATCGCAGGGGTTGCAGAATCTGAGTGCAACATAGAAGAAGAATTAGAAGAAGAATGAGAAGAAGAAGACAGAGTTGAAAAACTCTAATGATATATGAACTCTAATGGTACATGAAGCCTTTGACATATCCTTGGGCATGGCGTCTTCAAGTGATCTTCAATGGTCAACATGGCCAAATCATTTTCTCTATTTTTATCTCAAGGTTGACTTTGCATGTTTGGGGAAAAAGGAGATCCAACTTTGGGCAAAAGGTCCAATTCTAGGTAGGAGGCTGAATTTTGAGCAAAAGGCTAAATTCTAGAGCAAGACCTAAATTCTGAGCAGACCTATATTTGGACATAAGTTTGACAATGTTTGACCTAGGCTTTGCTATTGGTCAATTTGAATTTATTTTGACTAAAAAGGATTGGATTGTATCTATTGTTGAATTTACATAATTTCTCTAAGGAAAAGGTTGCTGGGTTTTTCCCCTAAGTGTGTTTTCCCAAGGTAAAATATATGTGTCTCTTGTTTGGCTGTTTCTTTATGATCCTATTAGCTTTTCTGTGTAATTGCTTTATGATGAATGTTAATGTAAGAAAGACTAATATATGAAATCATAAGAAGTAATTATTATATTAGAAGATCCTTGAAAAATCAACGTGGTATCAGAGTTATGGTGAAAGAAAAGCCTTGAAATAGAAGTCGTAATACTCCAGGGTTTGTTCTGTCACTAACCCTAAAGGTCCTAGTCTAAGAAGCATGAGGAATACTCTAAAACAAGGCCAAGGTTTGCCTTCTTATTTGTGCCCTAGAAAATCTTCATTCTATTATACCCTAGAAATCAAGTCAATGATGAATACATGATCTGATAAATAAAAGGAGAATAACTTTATCTACTATTTAGGTTGAAAGTCTATTGTGTCTTCCCTCAGATGGGGGTGCACATGCAGACGTACATGTGGTGTGTGAAAGGCCATTTGGGCTTGTTCCCCCTGCATGCGAATATTAACTCCTTGTCGCTCAATCGATTCGGCATTTACTTCATCTGTGTGATGATCCTCCTCAAGAGCTCTACGGATAAATGTGATGCTTGGCATGCAAATTGTTTCAGTTCAACTGTTTGGGAAATGAATTTGGGTGCTGAAGAGAAGGGAAGCGACTAGGTTTGTGTCTATGGCACCTCACTGGGGCTCCGACCTTGGGCGAGGTTGGAAAACAACATTTACAGTTGCTTGGCGTGGATTGGGATAAGTCACTTGGTCTGACCTTGGGACCCCGATACGCGGACATTTGTGGCTTGATTCTGCTCCATTGCCTCCATTGGCTACCCGTCTCTTTCACTCTGGCTTCACTCTCGCTTGCTAGGACCCTTGCTGGTCTTCACAGGTGCGTGGGCTTTCATCTGCTATTTGGTAATTTGTGCTCTGGGTTCGGGTCTTTCCTTTGGCCTGAAGGTTTATACAACTTCTCGGTCAGCACTCGGGGCTGTGGGTTCTGTTTGTGTGAAGATTTGGGGTGGTTTTGAGAATTGTTCTGCTTTGTCACCCGGCCTGGGTAAATGTGAGGCCATCTCGCCTTTTTGGAGTGTCAGGTTGGTAGTTCATCTTTGTTCTAGTAAGCGGGTTTGTGGCTCTGGATTGTTCGTCTCTTGTGTAGGTTCTCTCAAGCGTGCTCTGCGGGCTCCCTCAGTTGCGAACCGTCAACCACAGTGACCGACAAGATGCCACAACAGCGAGGCTGCCCGCGTCGCGGGTGGGGGTAGCAAGCCTAGGCTGGGCTTCTCGACTCCCGAGCCAGACCATCACTCGTTCTTAGCGACCTCTTCCAGCCAGGAAACAGAGGATGCCGAGGCCATCTCTCCAGCCAATTCGCCAGGCCGCCTAGTCGCTCCTGCCTCTATGGAATCTATCATTGAGCAATTGCAACACATACAAATTGACATAGATATTATATGGGACCACAGGTTTGAAGATCGCAATGAAATTGTTGCCTATCTCACTGACATTTAATACAGTTAGAATGCCATTCTGGAACAATTGGAGTCTGGACAATCTTTGACGCAGTCACCGTCATTAACGACAACTTCCGCAACTTGGAGGCACGGGTGGAACATATTTCCACATACATGATTGTGCTGGCTACTTTGCAGCTTCCCCTGTAATGCCCCCTCATCCCCCTCCTTGATATGCTGCTACCAGTTCAAGTATCTTTTTGTGGCTCACATAGTATGCTAAGGCCATAGGGCCCTCCGGAAATGATGTATGCACATTGTCTATGCTAGTATTCTCCAAGCCTCAATCTCAAAAAGGTCTGGTCAGAATGAGGGAGCGGGGGCTGTTGAGAGCATTTTTGTATGCTATGATATTTTGAAAATCTAATGAAAGCCATTTTGAACGACAAAAAAAGAAAGAAAGTCTGTTGTGTCTCAGGACATAAACATACAGTACCAAGTCTAGGCCGTAGACCTTGTCAAGGGCCCAAATGCCTTAGAAGCAATAGCTTTAGAGGAAAAAGAACCTCAGAAGGTTATCACCACTAATGGTTCAAGAGGATGCCACATCAACCCCCATTATTCATGGAAAAAGGGCTAGCCACGTGATTGTGATGTAAAAGACTCTGGAAGAGTATATTGTAACTCTAGTTAAAGGTTGAGGTAGTGAAACTTAACCACTAGTAGGCTATCGGGCTGTGTTATAACTGGGTCACTAGAGGCATTCCATTCTTTCGAGTGCATTTGTTCCATAGTTGAGCAAAAGTAGCCAAGACAGATAGCACACAAAGAGGATTTGTGCACTATAGCAGCCCACAAGCCATACTTTGTTGTAGCTGCAACCATATTTCCAGATAGAGAAAGAGAGCGATGCGACCTCACTTTCCAACTAGGTTTTCTTTCGAAAGGGTTTCCCATAGCATATCTTGTGTCTTATATGTGTGTGTGTGTGTGTGAACTTTTATTTTTCTGTTATCGATTTTCTGTATAATTTCCATTCACATTCATGCACTAGTTACAATAGAATCTACAGATTTGGAAATTTAATAAAATTGTAATAGTGTATAATTTCATATTTTAATATAATATTATCAGATTTGTTGTGGTGAGTTGTCCAAATGAATATCCACGACAATTTGCAGATCAAGAAGGCTGAGAACTTAGTCTACACTCATAGCACACTTTGTCTCATATCTTGGAAAGATCCAGGGTACAAGGAGGGTCCTTTAAGGAGATTGAACCAATACACAGATGATGTTGCATGTGTGGACGAGGAGATACAACCAGATGGTCTTATTGAGCTACCTCCAGTTGCTATGCATAAGCAGGAGCCTTCAGAGGAGAGTGATCCTGTTGAAGAATGTAACCTACGTTAGTCTTCATAATTGTATCTACGTCATGATGTAATGTATTTGTCAAAAGGAAGAAAAATAAATTTTATTATAAAAGAAATTGACTTATTAAATTATGGGTTTCATGCTTGGGTCAATTGTTTATAGGTCAAAGCCTCCATTGTAGGCTTCTAGGGTTTATGTCAAGTGTCCTTGTCTTTGTCATAATGTAAAAGACCCTTCTTGGGCTTCATCTGTCAAGAAATAAATTTATTTTTATGTAAAATAGGTCATTTAGGCCTCCTCCACCAAGTCGGCCTCAACCTGGACAAGTCGGCCAAATTGAGGTTCCGAATCTACTATATAAAGGCAGCAATTCAACCTCATTTGGAGGACAAGACACTCAAGTTCGACTACAGGAATTTGGGTGCGATTATAGGACAAGACAGTTCTATTGACTGCTGATTGTACTCTCTAGTCCTTGTGACCTTTCACTTGGTGATTTGTTGGACGTTAATAAAATTATCTTATCTTATTGTGAATGTACGTCTTAAGTTATTGTGTTGTCTATTTACAAGTTTTGAAGATCTCTTATTTGCATTTATTAGAGTTACTGATTTAGCTTTTAAGTCTCTGTCAATGAATTGTATGGATATCGAAAATGGACATTCTTTTCAATGGGCATATTTATTATTTTTTGAACTTTTTCTGTACATAACTATTGATCTTGTTAAGAGTACATATATCTTTTGCATGAGATGGTAAAAAATCTAATTAGCGGTGCTTATGTTGCTTATTCGGCTTGTCTTCCATAGGTAGGTTGTTCTGGTCATGGAAAGAATGGTTCGTTATGTGTGCTTCAACAATCTATCCGTCCAGAACTAATCACTGAGGTTTGTATTTTTATTTCTCCCATTATGATATCTCAAACATATAATCTAGCTTTGGGATGATACCTGAAGACCTATAGAAACTTCTCTTGCTCTGTGTTTGTGTATTATTTTCCTCTTATAAATTTGATCATGAGACCTTTATCCTTGATTATTGGTTATCTTTTGATCCATCATTACTATCCCATAGAGATAGGAAGACATGGAAAGCAAACCGAGGATGAAATCTGAAACATTTAATGAGAAGGTGATAGTCTTTCTCACACAATGAGTATATTTTTTAGATTATGTGACAACTTTTCAAAACCTTTGTAACAGAACTTCTGTATAATAGGAGCTACTTCAAGACTCTCACTGCAGTTCTTGGATGGAATTTGAACTATGTCAAAAATGAACAAATCATAATTTTTATAAATGAAGTTTAAAATAAAAATATTCCATGTTGGAATATATAAATATTTATTAAATGATTAATTGATGATTACTTGAATGAGGTGTATGGCATTCATATGCCTATGGTGACCCTTCATATACAGTCATATCTTTGCTAGTTTTAACTTTTAATAATTACATATGATTCACATCATACCGTAATTCTATGTCCCAATATTTATATATGTTATTTTATATTCATAACATTGCTTTTCCCTTCAAAAGGCTCTGCATTAAGGCATTCTCATAGCTGTAGTCTTTTAGTTCATAATGGTTATTTACACTATATACCTATGCATATTGTTAAAGTCACTCGTTGATTTAGTCCTTGGTTTCTTTGTGTGTGTGTGTTTAATATGGTATTAGAGTCATAGTGAGGGGAAGTTGAAGGGGGTGAAGGCCTATGGTTTGCATAGATGAATGATGGAAGAGATATTGCTTTTTGATACACATAAGAAATTGAAAGAGCTTTTGGGCAAAAGAAACTATGTATATTTTGTTTTCAGGAATTTTTTAAAGTTAAGTTTATTTTTGAAAAAGAGAGAATTCCTAGATTCATATTTCTGATTTAAAAAGACTGTCCAAGTTATTTTTGCCCAATTTAAAGCTAGGTCTAGTTTTATGAAAATATAATAAAGGGGTTTATTTAAAAAATTATAAGAAAAAAGGATAGGGAAAGTTTTTGTTTCAGATTGGGTACATGGCTTTCCAAAAGTAGCTATCAATCAGTAGGGAGAATCAATATCACAGCTAAATCTGTATAACAACGGCCTAAGAAACCACTAGCTGTACAACTGTATATAATTATTTGTATGGACAACCACCAAATATTTGTACAGAATAGTCAATAGAACAAAATCTAGCAGCCTAGTGGAAAGCCTCACTAGGAAACCTAGGTCTTATGGCAACAAGGAATTAAGACACCACTATCATCTCAATGGCCTTTCTCTCGGTGTTTTGTGGTCGGATGTTATCCCCACAAGGGAGGATTTGCTGGCAAGGCTTAGAGGATAGATGACCTAGGGTTACTAAGACAGCTGATTCTCTAAGGATATTGCTAACAATATGATGTAGAAAGATCTTCAATAAAGGAAGGTTCAAGGGTGATAAAAGCTTAATGGTTATGGAGGAAGGTACTGACAAAGCCTTGGAAACCAAGATAATATTTATAGATGTGCTAGTACATTTTCAACCAACCCCAGTATACTAAGGAAAGGCTGTGTAAGTTTGGGCTTCAATGATGGGCAGGTTTACAGCATGCAAAACTATATAACAGCCAAGAAATAGCCTGCAAAGGATAAGATAAGCAAGGGATAGGTCACAAAAGGTTTTCAATGGCTGAAAATGCACAAAACACAGCATATGCCTAGAAGTCAGCCATGCATTTGATGGTAAAACTTGTTAAAAATGATATATTTTGCTTTTAAAACGTTAATAAATGCAATCCCTACCTAACAGACGATGACATAAAGGTCTTAAAATGCTATGAAATGCAGATTTTGACCAAAGCCTAACCCTAGCTACCATGAAATAAGGAAAAAAGAGATTTGTAGGATGATTGACACAACAAGATTACTGCCTTTATTCAATTGGGCAATGGAGTCAGTTAGGTCAATGTCAAGATAGGAGGAACTTGGATGAAGATGGGTGGAAGAGAATTCACTTCTCTTGGAAATCCTAGTGACTTCTTTCATAGGGTATGTTAGGTCAAAAGATGCATGAAAACAAGTTCCTTTGATGGATTCTTGAATGATAAATTTTGCATAAATATAAAGAAACAAGAGTTCATAAAAGATATTGCACTTTTTAACATAGCACAAAATAAACCTTAATTTCGGAAATTACATGCAAAATGGAAAAAAAATAGCATTAAACTTACACCATTCAAGCAAAAATCACTTCATTAATCCATGAGATAGCCTCTCCATGCAATAAATATCCTCACCAAGACAATTCACACTTAGCCATTGCATTCAAGATAAGATAAGATAAGATGATTTTAATAATGTCCAATGAATGACAACAAAAGTAGGTCAATGGGTGTCAAGTTTAGGGCATTTAGCTGAAGATTATTGTATGCAAACATTTAAATTTTTCATTATCCATATCATTCCATCATTATCAGCAATATACATAACAATAATGCAGTGTAATAGTAAGGACCAAATAGAAGAAAAGCGGAGACAATAAGGACAACAGTACTTAGGTCGGAGACTAGGGCAAAACTCCACAAGGGGGAAACCTAAGTTGCACGATACGGAGAAACAAGTACGATTTTCCGAAATGGGAACGGGTATGAAACGTGGTCCCCCCAAATTTTGGAAACGGGGGAAGACAATATATATATTAGGACATTTAAGAAATATGTGCAATCATAAAGCATACATGATACATTCTAATTTATTACATTATGATTAAATTGTCAATTGTCAATGCATAAAATCTAAGTTTCTAAACTTACATCACATTTACTCATGAATGATCACATAATGAAAATAGCAATATCCAAAATGAGCCACAAGAAATTTCTAATTTCTTGTCTCTTGCTTGATTGGGAGTCTCTTCCTACATAGTCGAATGACTTTAGTGCTCTTGATTAAATACAAGTTCCATACCCTAGTACCCTAGGTGCTCTTGATTATTGAGAGTCTCCCCTGCATAGAGGGCTTGGTTCTCTTGATTAAATACAAGTTCCATACCCTGGTACATGACAAAATCCAATGGAAACATTGCAATCCCCCCAATCCTGAAATCCTGAAAAACGGATAAGTCAGCTGGATTTTGAGTGAGATCTAAAATTCTACTTTCTCCATATGAAATCCAATGAGGGCGAAACCACTCTCAAACATCCTAAGTCATTTCATGGTAATGTTGAAAATTTAAGTAAGAGTGACATTCCAATTTATCTTTATTAAGTAAAATGAAAGATAAAGTGGAATGTCACTTTTACTTCAAGAATTTAACATTACCATGAACTGCTTATCAACACTAGGGCCATAGGCTTGAACACTAGGCTGGCCCACTTAAAAAAATCATCTTTTTTATAACTTGAGAGAGGCATCTAGAAGCATCCAAAAGACATTTTAGTCGCAAAATAAAAAATTCGAAGCAAAAAAAAGAAAAAAGAAAAAGAAAACGTCAAGTGTTAATTGGAAACTCCGCCATACGGCTTGGAAACTCGTTTCTGGCTGTACTGGCCATGTTTCCCCAGCGTGAAATGGGCCAGTATGGCCGAAAACGAGTTTCTAGGCTGTATGGTACGAGTTTCTTCATTTCTGTTTCATTTCCGGCCGAAACAGAGCCCTAGGCAACGTTTCTCGCAACTTAGGAGAAAACCCAAACTCAATTCTTCTTATTATTCGATTAATATCAAGAGTTCAGTAGAAAGAGATCCAATGAGATGTAATACATCAGGCCACTTAGGGCCAACAACATGCTTGCCCAACAATCTCAATCTGTGCTGCTGTCAGTATGCTTGCCCAGCAAGGTCAATCCATGCGGCTGTTATTATGCTTGCCCAAAAAGCTTAATCACTGACACTCCATCCAGATGTTACTGTTATCACTGATGCATCCTCGGCCTAGTCATCCTTGGTTCATCACCTTCTGTTCAATCAACTGTAACAAGTGATCCAATCATGACTAGTCTCACATAGCATACTCCATAGGGGAATGTGAACCACTCACCTTGTGTTCATATAGCTCCAGGAAGTACCCCAAGCCCCTAGGAGCTGCCGGAGCTTCATGTTCAACCCAACCAAGATCCCTTCATATAGGGAATGTTGTTCTATGAGAACCAAGACCTGTTCTTGGTGACAATAATGAAGACCTGTTCGTCCATGGGAGCCTCATTGCTCCTCCCAGCAACATATAGATGATGATACATAACTCATTGAAGAGATTCCTCAAACACACTGTCTTATAGCTAGCCATTCTAGCAGCAGTGATTTCAGCAGCACGTAGCAATCCTCTGTTTTCTGCACATCCAGGATACCAAATCAAAATCATGTTAAAGAAAACATATTAACTAACCTTACTCCCTCTCACTCAAGGAGACCACAAGCCTAAGCTTGTCTAATTCATGAAGGTGCCTCAGTGCATTTTCGACACAATTGCATTCTCTCTGGTTAAGGTGCATACTGCAATTCAAAGGATCCACCTGCTCATCATGGGATCCACCAAATATGAGGATAGTCCATTAATACCCATCAACATGCCATGCTTCTGGCAGTTCACTTCCATAGACAAAGGAGTCCTTTGCTATGAATACCGGGAGGGTTCAATACAACTCCCTCTGAAATTGATGATACAAGCCATTCCTGTCAGAGATAAACTCCTCATAAAACCAAATGCCATAAACATACCTTTATTACATCAAATCAGGTCTAGAACAACTACTTCAATTTGTAATCACGAGTCCTACCCATTTTTCTTCAAAAGTTCAGAGGTAGTTTCAAAAGGGTGCTTCATCCTCGAGCATCAATAACCAGCATTGCATGCAAGGATCCTATTCTGATCCTCTCCCTCTGAATAGGAAGTCTCTTCATTAATCAGGGAGACTTTAAGTCTTTACAAAGACGAGGCTCTTTTCTTTTTATTCAAGTGCCATGCTAATCAGGGATGGCCACATATTGAGACTGAACCAATTCAACTGCCTGATGTACCTGCTGTTCCAGTCAATGCGAGAGCATACTAGATCATATATATTTTTGAACTGGTCCAGGATCCATATAAGGGCTCGGTGCACAAGAGTATATGCAATCTGTATACTGCAACTATATACTGTAACCTTAAAACTCCAATCAAAATCAGATTCAGTCGTATAAAGTCTCGACACAATCCTGTAGCATTACAGTTCCAACTGTAATATATAACAATGCAACTCCTGCAACTAAGTATTTTGGCAACATCATGCAACTACATACAAGATGAGGACTTCGACATACACCAGGTAATATCTAAACTCTTGGACATTTACTCAAGTATCCTTGGTCACCTTCAAGTTCCACTGTAATATAAACATCTTGGACTGTGGAGTCTGTCATTCATCTATGCATACCCTTGAATTGCAACTGGCTATCACAATTGAACCAGTCATATAATGTGCTTAATTTTGCGCTTGTAACAGAAACTCCGGATTAATTTATCAACAGAATACTTGATACTATATGACGTAGTCCTCAGACTACTTGAACCAAAGATCAATAACATATACAATGCAACAGTATCTTCATTACTGTAGGTCTCAGATATATTCTATTGTAACAACCTTACATATATATAATCAGGCCAATATATTGCAACAATCCTCTACAAAAATCAATAAGGTCTGCCATCATAAGACTATCATGTCTGCCATGCCAAAGGAACAAGAAGCCTGCCATATACTGTTTGCCATGCCATACTAATAACAAGTCTGCCATCATCCATAAGGTTAGGTCTGACATCTGAATTAGTGATGTTATGTATCATCTAAAAATATTTGTCTGCCATCATATAAAGATTCTGTCTGCCATGATATTATGTGCCATATGCAAATTGATAAATTATGTCATGTAAGAGTGTTGTGTCATCCATACTTGTCTGCCATGCGAGTTATTGTAATTGACATACATACTATAAAACTCGCATCATTCATTAGTTTATGGCAACATATTCACATACATACTTCTCATCCTATGTTGTCAAACCATAGGAGATGGCTTGCATCATATACATGCTATGCTGTATGAAATATATTCTTTTGTAGTTTGAGCATTCCGCGTGGATCAAGTAACTGTAGTATTTGTCATAATTCGGATTTAACATCTGGCAAATTGAACTATACCTTTTAATAGCCCCCATATCAAACTTGTATGGAACAACTTCAGAACCTCAGACAATATTCCAAATTGCCTTAGAAAGAAAATTTCATTTTGTTGCTTCCCAAATGGTGAGTATAGGTGTCTATATATAGTGTATGGAGCCAACAAAAGAGCAAAAGTCATAGAGATACTTATCTTTGAAGGAGGATATCAGCTCCCTCGTAATCCAGGCATCTTTTCAACACCGAGGTTCATTAACCATATGATGAAGCTATCTGATGAGAAACAAGGGATCCAGCTGTGCTATTCTGGTTCCCATGTCCAACTATACTTGAAGACATGCCCAACTAGGGTTTTTCAATCACTGATCATATTCAAAAGGTTTCAAATGCAGATTTCCAATTAAGGCTACTTCATGAGATTTCCTTTCAAAAAGCCTAATCATCAAGGGTTCCTAGAGTTTCCTTCAAACCCTAGGATTCTTTTAGGCTTCCTGCATCTCCATCAAATCCTTGACTGGTGTCTTTCTCACGGACTTTCCTTCAGCCCAACTCTGATAACATGTTAAGTTTAGGGCATTTAGCTGAAGATTACTGTATGCAGACATTTAAATTTTTCATTATCCATATCATTCCATCATTATCAACAATATACATAACAATAAAACAGTGGAACAGTAAGGACCGAATAGAAGAAAAGTTGAGACAATAAGGGCACCAGTATTTAGGTCGGATACTAGTGCAAAACCCCACAAGGGGAAAGCCCCAAATTCAATTCTTCTTATTATTTGATTAATATCAATGTTTCAAAACTCCGACTTCGACTCCGACTCGGCCGAGGGTTGACTCTGACTCCGACTCCGACTCGGTATCGACTCGGCCGGCTCGATTTCAATGACTCGGTCATTGTAAAAAATACATTAAATATTTATTTTTTATAAAAACACATAATTTTAAAGATTTTCATTCATGTTTCCAAACACACAGCATTAGAATATAGATAGAAGACAACATATGATCAAAGTAGGCTCATGAATATATCCATTATATCAAAATGGCACCCAATGCATTGTCCAATACATACACAATGATGATATAGAGAGGCTATAAATGGCCTCTACAACAAAACTCTGTGACCAGTACTACTGGCTACTGCTAGAGTTGCCAACATCATCTGGCTCAATGTTACTTGGAAGTTGGGAGCAGGAGCGAAAGTGGGGAGTGAGAGCGAAAACGGAGCGGGAGCGACATTTTTAGAAGCTCCTGGTTTGGGAGCGAATCCCAGAGGAGTTCGACAACCAATGTCACTAACATCAAGGTACATAGAGGGATTGGTGCTCTTGATTAAATACGAGTTCCATACCCTAATACATGACAAAATTCAATGGAAACATTGCAATCCTCCAATCTTGAAATCCTGAAAAAATGATAAGTCTGCTAGATTTTGAATGAAATCTAAAATTCTACTTTCTCCATATGAAATCCAATGAGGCCGAAACCACTCTCAAACATCCTGAGTCATTTCATGGTAATGTTAAAAATTTAAGTAAAAGATGTCACTTTTACTTTAAGAATTTAACATTACCATGAAATTTGAATAGCATATCAATAGTAGAGAGCATTTGAGTGTGTTAAATAGGGTTTGGGAGGGGGAAATGGACCCCAAATAACATTTAACTAATTCATAAAACACATTGGAGTTCAAACCAATCAGCAAACGCTTCAAAATTTCATTAAAAAAATGTCAAATCGCTGTTTTGATGGGGTTACAGGCCACTGCTTATGACTCGGCCGAGTCAATGCAGAAACGGCTGAGTTGGCCGATTCAGCCGAGTCATGGCTGACTCGGCCTACTGAACCGTTTCCTCCATCGAGTCACATTTCTGGGCAATGAAACGGATCAACTCGGCCGTTTCCGTTTCGAATCGGCCGAATTTTAAAACTATGATTAATATGAAGAGTTCAGCAGAAAGAGATCAAATGAGAAGTAATACACCAGGCCACTTAGGGCCAACAATATATGCTTGCCCAACAAGCTCAATCCATGCTACTGTCAGCAGGCTTGCCCAACAAGCTCCATCACTGACACTCCATCCAGACGTCACTGTTATCACTGATGCATCCTCAGTCTAGTACTACTTGGTTCAGTCACCTTCTGTTCAGTCAACTGTAACAAGTGATCCAATCACTTATCCAACCTTGGTTTCCTGTAGCATAATAGATTTCTGTCTTTTGTAGCAATATAGGTCAGGACCTTAAATCCTTGTATACATCATAGTTTCCACAGTGTAGTATTCCAACTGTCATTTGTAACTTGTATGGCACATATCATTACAACCCTGGATGGCAGACTATAGACTCTTCACATATAAATTGAATGCATCTTATAACAAGGCAAAGGGGTTCGTCATACTTATGTTGTAATTGTGACTTTGCAACAGTAATTTTGTAGCTAACATTTTTCAACAATAATAGCCTGAAGTAGTCCTCAAAGTACTTGGAAACTCTTCATATTGTAACCACTGATACATACCTTGGTCTTCTTGGGTAGGAAGGATATCAGAATAGAGGTTCAAACTTCTTCAATAGAGATCTGAGAACGAGGGTTCAACAGAGATATGAACTGCCCTTTCTAATAGACCAACAAAGATCCATACTACTGTTCCAAACTGATGCCTTAAAATTGCTCCAAATCATACCTCTGAACTAGCCATGGATATCCGACCTGAGCCTGGATAGATCTGAACTGAAGTGAGTCTTTAAGAGATTCAAGCCATGCCTCCTAGCTGTGCCATGTCTCCAAAGATATCTGAACTGACTCACAAATAATCCAAACTATCTCACAAGAAATCTGAACTGTGCCTCGTTCATCATGCCTCCGAACTGTGCCAAGAATGCTTTTACAAATTCATATGTAATAACCCCGAATTGCCTCAGAGATAATCCCTTCACTGAACGATAAAGACCATAAGAAGACTGAGTTTTTATTTTTAGTTTTATCAGTAGGTGTATGAGGATGCATTTATATAGTGGTTGATATCAAGGGTCGTGCCCCTTTGAGGGGGAGGCCGACCCGTGAATTTGGTTAACATTAAATCAATTTCGCGAATTCAAATTTCTATTTTTCCCTCCAAGAAGCTGACTTGACTTTTGGGGATATAGTTGAATTTCCTTTTGTCATAATATTTCTTTGTTCCATTTAATACTTTATTGCATGATCAAATAAGCTAGGGAATTCTTCCCTAGCTGCCCAACTTTAACAATTGGACTAGAAGATACATCCAATAAGAATACAATGTGGGAGTGCAAATGCCAATCCTAGAAAAGCTAAATCTAATACAAAAATATATATGCAAAATGAAATAATGAAAAATACAAACAATAGGACATCCTCATGAACATGAACATGCATAAAATTGTATTGGCGACCCAATGAAGAGTCCATGGAGAGAGAGAGAGAGAGTTGAACATGAGGTCCATGATGTCAAGAATGTTTGTGTTTGATAACCGACGACGAAGAGGGCGAATAAGGTACTGGCTCACTATGCGAGTCTTCTAGTGCTGTTTGGGAATCTAGTTGTATGATCCTAGGGGGAAGGAAGGAGCGAGGGAGTCAGGTGTGGGGGTGGAACCTTGCTCTGGATTCATCTAGAACTGATCCCTCTAGTGCTCTAGAGTCTAGACATCCATAGATTGATGTGTCATGCAAAACCTTTGAACTGATATCGAGGTTGAGGGGAGACCCAACATCTCACAACTCTATTATCCGAAGTAACGTGGAACCCAACTCCTCGTTTATTGCTTCAATCAGTCGGATCAACCTAAAAGTATGATGGGATTGTTTGGGTCATCCCTGTGCGATGAGACATATGAAGGGCCAAAGATTTATGTTTGAATATCTCCCTGTTGAAGAGGGCTAAGCATCTCTAATTTGGATATCAGAAAAAGGTAGAGAGGGAGCTCCTCGAATCTCCATAGTGGCAATGGAAGCGTCCTCTGATCTCATAGTATAGGGAGTGTTAGTTTCTGGTAGCATTGGAAGTGCTCTAGCCTTGAAAATTGGTGGAGAGGCTAAGGCACATGAGTTCTAAAGAACCCAAAAATTATTTGGTGAAATTCCACCCGGATTGTATTTTATGAAAATAATTAATATTTTTAATGGAGTTCCTAAGTCTAAACTTAGGGAAATTAAAATATTAATGGGTATTAATCAAAATATGGGTGAGAATGATCTAGAAGGCGGATCAAGTCATGTTTTATTCTTAGCTGTTGATTAGAGACTTAATCTCGATCGTTGAAGGCTCAACAAGAAAAGTGTAAAATGGAGGCTTGAGGTTCATTTGGAAACACACATAGAGAGATTGAAGAAATCGATTTTCTGAGGTGGGAAGTTCTAAGGAGGAAAATCGATTGGGGAGATCTTGCAGTTGAATGGCAAAGAGAATCCGAGAGGAGGACTTCCTGGAAAATACAGAACAAAGAGGCAGAGAGAGCTTGCAGAGAGGCAACGCAGTAGCCGGGAGAACTGACATAGAAAAGTTGCCTATCACGCAGAATCCAGAACTGTCAGAACAATCGAAATTGTCGGGAATTGCCGAAACTACTGGAACAACTAGGAGAGCTGACATAGAGGCAACGCAGTAGCCGGGAGAGCTGATGTAGAAAAACTGCCTGTCACGTAGAATCCGGAACTGCCGGAACAGCTGGGAGAGATGACGCAGAGGGTAGAGAAGGTGACACAGAGCTAGCGCAGAAATAGCTGAGGTTAGCCAGTCTTGTGCCGGATCAACCATAATTTTGCTAGGTGAAGTAAGGTAAAACTCACTAAGATTTTTAGCGAGTATTTTTCTCTGTAAAGGATTACTAGATGAACATCCTAGATTTGTATTCAGATATTTCTCCTGCATAATAATAAACCTGCAGATGTGCTGCACCGGTTTTCCCGCATTGGGTTTCTCTGGGGACTATTATGTCCGAAAATAAGTGTGTCCTATGTATCTTGTTCTTTGCTCTGTTTTCTATTTGATGAGATCAAGTATTTAATTAGTGTAGGCTGCAGAAGTAATTTGCTTCAGTATTCAGAAGAATAACTTGATGAATATAATTTAAAAATCAAGTACGTGAAGTAGATTTAGATTTGCTACAGTAGGGGTTCCTTCGAGTCTAGGAATTTTCACATGGTATCAGAGCATTGATTTTGAAAGAGGAAGAGCAAATCCAGTGCTGAGAAGTGAGGTCGAAAGTTGCACTTAGCAACAATTCGAATCCCCTTGAAGGGATTGCACAGTCCTCTTCGGGAAGCAGATCTGAGGAAATCTCTCTTTGAGTCAGATGATAGAGGTTCGATTTCCAATTTGTGAGTTTGTAGAGGCAGATGGACTGACATAGAGCCTCAGCGCAGTGCTTGAAGGGCGTAGTTTCTGCCGGAGTAGAAATCTGCAAGAAAAGAACGAAGACATGTAGAAGGGAAATTTTCTCCTCAGAGAACTTTCCGATAGAAAGTTTGAATTTCTCACTTGCTGAGCAGTGCTAAGCAGTGACTAGAGGAGTTAGTTCGACAGTTGGGTGAGATGGCATCACATGGGCTCAGAGATCAGGATAGGTTGGAAGGAGCTTCCAACTATGTCATATGGAAGACCAAAATCTTAGGTGTTTTGGAGGAACATGATCTCGAGACCTACATCAATAGTGTTGTAGCTGTTCCTGTTGACAACGATCAAAAAAAGAAGTACAAGGCCGAGCAGGGGAAGGCGAAGAGGCTTATTCTTGGTGGAGTTCGAGATCATGTGGTCTCACATTTGCAGGGCAAGGATACAACCCGAGATATGTGGGAAGCCTTGTTTTATATGTATGAAGGCTCTATCGAACAATGAAAGATATATTTTTAGCAGAAGTTGTGGTGGACTTTGATGTAGAAAGGAGAAGGGGTGAAACTTTATCTTAAGCGTCTTCAGGACACTAGAGACCAACTTGCTGCAGTTGGGTCCACTCTGTTATCACTCTGATAATCCTTTTGAAGTAAAAAGAAAGGAAAACCAAAGGTAACCACAAATCGCTTTTGGAGATCAGGACCTAGCCTTCCTGATGCTCAGAGAGGGCTCTCTCTTTAAAATTTAACTTTGTTTTAGTTAAGATGTTTTTAGGCTAGTTATGATTGTTCAAGGGGTTTTTGATTTGTATTTGAGATTGGGTGGTGGGATCTGCTTAGAGAGATGGATAAAATGATGTCTTTAGACCATTGGTCTGTGGAGTCAAACAATAAGGAAGCAAAACTAGATTAATTCACTAAAGGGAATGTTCCAAGGGCAAGATAGGAGACTGTTTTTTAGATCTTTGAGACAGAGGGGTGAAATGGTTTCACTTGGGGTGAGAGAGGGTTCTCAGAGTCAGATAATGAATGAGGAATAAAGGGATAAACAAGATCAAAGGGCAATTAAGAATCCTTTAACCTGGGTATTCAAGAAATCAATCTAAACCAAAGAGAAATTAAGAATTCTTTAATTTAAATATCAGAAGAAAACATTTAAATGCATAACTGTTAAGACAGAGTAATTAAACAAGTTCTGAAATATTATTCCAGTTATAACATATAGATTGAGAAACACATTAAAGATTATCAATAACTTTGAGAAAAATAACAATAGCACATGAAAATACTTGTCTGAAATTTGCTCAACACATGAATCCTTGGAAATACCTGATCTTTATTATCAATCTAGTTTGCTGGCTTAGCAAATGATTCAATAACCTTCTGGGTCTTCTGATAAAAAGGTCTATAGAAATGTCTAATAGAATCCACACTTAATACTTCGAATTATGAAGTATTTATACAAAAGGATTTACAAAAATATCTCAAACTGTATTGAGAATTAATTTAGGAGAAAGAAAGATCTTCATGCAAGAAGATAGAGACAACTATTGAACCGTTTCATGCTGTCTCTTTTATTTTGGCTCTGCTGGCTTTGATCTTTTGCCCTTTATTCTGCTTTGTTGTTTGATCTTTCACGCTGGATGCTTCATTTACTTTAGCCTTTCATCTGATACACTTTGACTCTGCTGATCTGTCAACCTCCTTTTACCACGCTGTTTTACTTTTACTGCACATTAACCTTTTTACTGCATATTTCTATAGTAAATCAGTTAATTTCTCCCATGTTTTAGCATCAGGTAATTGAATTTTCATCATCTTTCTATATGTTTCATTTGCCTTTGTGTATTTGGCAAAAGTAGGCTTATTGATAAACAAGTCTTTTACGTCATGCTGGAGGTAAAACAAGTTTTCAAATGTTTGTTATTGTACTTTCCCTGTTGGCAATGCCTTTATTGATGATGTATTTACCTGCTTTGCTGCTACCTCTCTGATTTTCTTGTTGTAATCCTCCCATGTCATCAGCCTACCATTTATCACTAAGGGACTAGGTAGTTGTAAAGTTTTGTAGATGTTCTATGCTAAGAGCAATTTCACTTTTCTCACAGCAATCATACAAGTAGATAAGCAAAATGCAGATAGAACATATAAGCAGATCTTACAGAAGACAAATCAGAAACAAGAAAAATGTATGTGTTTGTTTCGGCGGTCAACAGGATGCTTCAACCAGCAAAGTCTCCTTTGGTCAGCCAGCCCAGCATGTGTCACAACAACCCTCCAACCAGTAGATGAGTCAACCCAAGTCAGTTCTACAAAAGTCAACGCTGTCCTGAAAAGTCAACGCAGGGGCAGCAAGCTAAAAGTCAACGCAACAGCAAAACGGTCAACCCTTTGACCTCGATTTTTGTGCCAGGTAGTATGGCCTTCAAAAATCGAACCTCCCACAAGTTTTCAGCTTGTTTGGACCAAGCGTTGACCAAAGTCAACGCTGGTCAAACTTCTGCGAAACCCTAGCAGCAGAAACCCTAGCAGCAGAAAAATCCTCTTCGTCCTTCCCACGTGTGGCTGAAATTCGTCCTCCAGGTAGCTCGTACTTTTTAGGATGAGAGAGGAAGATGTGAGTTGTTTTTGTGATCCAATTCTCTCCAACTTTTCCTGTATATATATATCCATCAATGAGGGTGTGTGACACATCTGTTGGGCATGTGAGCCTACATTACAAAACTGGCTGACCTTTGCACATATAATTTATTAAGAATAATAAATTCAAAATATAAGTTCTGCTCATCGGATTAAGACTATTTTTATATGGATTTTACACCTCTCAGAAAGAGGAATCCAACAAAAATATTAGCCTCTTAATCTGAGCATCAGAACATGGAGTTTGGACCTAGTTGTCCAAATTTAACACTCCCTCTCAACTAGGGAGAACTCCATCTATTAGTGCAATTAACATCGTGAGTCATCCCGCCGAAACTTGCTTTGCTGGCTTCTTTATTTCAGAACAGAAGTGGGTCAGTCACAAAGACATCATTCCCCGACTGACATAATCAGTCCAGAGGTCCCAGACCTCACAAATCTTGATCCCAGATCAAGTGGTTGGACCATGCCATCCTAGATAGAGAGTACGGCAATCTCTGATGCGTCCATCAGTCTTTGCTAATAGTCTCTAGCTTTTCCACACCTCATTGGCCAAATGAGAGGTACTTCCCATGAGCCCTGAACTCAATGGGTAGGATGCATACGGGGCACAGATTAAATGAGTGGCGAACCAGCTCAATAATCACAAGGGTGGGGCAGAAGCATTATGAGTGCTTATAGCTCCGAGAAGCTATCCCCAAAGCCCCCCAGAGCTCCCAGAGCTCATTGTCCAACAGGACCCACATCATAGGGTCTTTCCACGACACCAAGACTCTCACGGAAGGTTAGGAACTTGACCTTCCCCAGGGGCTTAGTGAGAATATCCGCGACTTGCTCATCAGTTCCTATATGATCGAGCCTTATGGCGCCTCGCTGTACCATATCCCGGATAAAGTGGTACCTGATATCAATATGCTTGGATCGGTCGTGGAACACAGGATTCTCAGTCATACGAATCCCATTCTGATTATCACAGAGTATTACAGTGGTATCTAGCACATGTTGGAACAGCTCACTAAAGAGCTTCCTCAACCAAACTGCTTCACAACAGGCCATACTAGCAGCAATGTATTCGGCCTCCGCGGTGCTCAAAGCCACCGACTTCTGGTTCCTGCTCATCCATGAGATCGAAGCAGAACCAAGATTGAAACAGCATCCAGATGTGCTCTTACGATCCACCACACTGCCAGCCCAATCGGCATCAGTATATCCCCGGAGTATCACACTCCCGACAGTGTATCTCAGCCCATGGTTTATCGTGCCCCGAAGATATCTCAAAAGATTCTTGGCACCAACCCAGTGAAAATGATGAGGCTCAACCATCTGTTGACTCAAAGTATTCACTGCAAAACATATGTCCGGACGGGTGTTCAATAAGAACATCAAAGCTCCTATGAGTTGACGATACTCAGTAGGATTGGCCAAGATAGGCCCTGTAGCGCTGCCACTCAACTTCTTAAAGTTGAGTTCCATTGGTGTCGACACGGACTTACAGTCCACCATCCCAAATCTTTCCAGAAGCTTCACAATATACTTTCCTTGAGAAAGGAAAATCTCTCCAGGTCTCTGCCAGACCTCCAGGCCTAGGAAATAGTGCATCAGTCCTAGGTCTTTCATCTCGAACTCAGCAGCAAGCTCCCTCTTACATTGATGAATGAGAGGGTCATCACCTGTCAGGAAGAGGTCGTCCACATACAACACTAGAATGAGAGGCTTTCCTTCCTCAACCTTAAAGTAAAGGTTTGGATCAGCATTGCTTCGAGTGAAGCCCAGCTTCATCAAGTAACTATCCATCCTCTCATACCAAGCTCTGGGTGCTTGCTTTAACCCATAGAGGGCTTTCTTCAACCTGCAGACATAAGTGTCTCGATCTTGAACTTCAAATCCCAGAGGTTGTTCTACATACACCTCTTCCTTTATTGCACCATGCAGAAAAGCAGTCTTGACATCCATCTGATGAAGACTCCATCCTTGCGTAGCAGCAAGGGCTATGATGGATCGGATGGTGGTATATCGAGCCACAGGTGCAAATATATCGTCATAGTCAATTCCTTCGTTTTGAGAGAAGCCACGGGCAACAAATCTTGCCTTAAACTTTTCAGCACTCCCATCAGATCCATGTTTAATCTTGTAGAGCCATTTAGCGGTGACAACAGATTTGTCCTTCGGTCTCGGGACCACATCCCAGATATCATTCTTCATAATAGCCTCATATTCTTCATGCATAGCATCCTTCCAGACTTGATGCTTGATGGCTTCTTCAAAAGATCCAGGTTCAGATTGTATAATAGTACTCATGGCAGCTAGATACCCTTGGTATCTACACGGCTTCTTGCTTTCTCGGAATGTTCCCCTTGGGGCAGCATGACCCTCAGCATCTTCGAGGGTGTCCCTGAGCCATGATGGCCTCTTTCCTAGAGAAGGGGAAGGATCAATAGGGTTCATTGGCTCTTCAACATCAGGCATAGTCTCATCCTGGGGTTCTTCCAGATTTCCAGGTCTTTTTTCATGGTTTTCTTCAGATCTAGGAAGATCTACTACTTTCTTCAGGGAAGCATCTTCGTCAAAAGTGACATCATGGCTTATCTCTACTTCCCTTTGACCAGGTACATAGACTCTATATGCCTTAGAAGTCTCACTATAGCCCACAAACATTCCTTTCTTCCCAGTAGCGTCCAGCATACTTCTCTTTTCTTTCGGCACATGAAAATAGACAGGACATCCAAAAATTCTAAAATGTGAGACATCAGGTTTCTTACCAGAGAAAACCTCTTCGGGAGTTTTGGAGTCCAAAGCGGAATGAGGGCATCGGTTTTGAATGTACACAGCAGTATTTGCTGCTTCTCCCCACAGAAACTTGTGTTTAACAGCAGCAGAGGCATTTGATGGAGGTTCTTGAATCTTCCCTGTCACATGATCTAGGAGATCATGATCTTCTAATTTGAGATCTAATAACATCTTCCAGGCATGGAAGTCATCACTTCCAGTCAGCTTGTCATTCTCCCTGAATTCAAGCTTAGAGGAATCCATTTCCTTCGATGATGATTGCTATAGATAGAGTTTGTCTTCACCTCAGCTCTGATACCATGTAAAGTTTTGTAGATGTTCTATGCTAAGAGAAATTTCACTTTTCTCACAGCAATCATACAAGTAGATAAGCAAAATGCAGATAGAACATATAAGCAGATCTTACAGAAGACAAATCAGAAACAAGAAAAATGTATGTGTTTGTTTCGGCGGTCAACAGGATGCTTCAACCAGCAAAGTCTCCTTTGGTCAGCCAGCCCAGCATGTGTCACAACAACCCTCCAACCAGTAGATGAGTCAACCCAAGTCAGTTCTACAAAAGTCAACGCTGTCCTGAAAAGTCAACGCAGGGGCAGCAAGCTAAAAGTCAACGCAACAGCAAAACGGTCAACCCTTTGACCTCGATTTTTGTGCCAGGTAGTATGGCCTTCAAAAATCGAACCTCCCACAAGTTTTCAGCTTGTTTGGACCAAGCGTTGACCAAAGTCAACGCTGGTCAAACTTCTGCGAAACCCTAGCAGCAGAAAAATCCTCTTCGTCCTTCCCACGTGTGGCTGAAATTCGTCCTCCAGGTAGCTCGTACTTTTTAGGATGAGAGAGGAAGATGTGAGTTGTTTTTGTGATCCAATTCTCTCCAACTTTTCCTGTATATATATATCCATCAATGAGGGTGTGTGACACATCTGTTGGGCATGTGAGCCTACATTACAAAACTGGCTGACCTTTGCACATATAATTTATTAAGAATAATAAATTCAAAATATAAGTTCTGCTCATCGGATTAAGACTATTTTTATATGGATTTTACACCTCTCAGAAAGAGGAATCCACAAAAATATTAGCCTCTTAATCTGAGCATCAGAACATGGAGTTTGGTCCTAGTTGCCCAAATTTAACAGTAGTCCCTTTTCTCTCAAAATCTGGAACTTAGCCATAAATCTGTCAACGGCTAGTTGGATATTCTGACACTTATCCTCCAAGTGTTGCATCAAGTTCCTCTTGGAGAGGACCCTTTTGACCTCCAAAATTGTCTTCGTTTTGTCCTCAATTTCCAACTCCTGCATTTCATACTTATCCTTGTTGTTAAGGAATTGGATAATTTTGGCAGCCTCTTCTGGCATTTGTCCTAATTCTACTTTTACTTTCTAGATGGCCTTTGTAGCCAGCTTTATCAAATCTATTTGCTCGAAAATCCAGTGTTCCACGGGGACTCGCCCCCCCCCTAGGGGTCTAGTTTCCTCGCACCCCCGCGCTCCGGGGACTTGGGGACGAGTAGGGGACGTTTCCCCACGCTCCCAAAATGGAGGAAACTCGGGGGGACGTGCCAGGGAAACGTTTCCCTTCCCTGAGGGGGCGTTTCCAAAAAGGGGAGCGTGGGGGGACGTGAGGGGGCGTGGGGGGACGTGAGGGGGCGTGGGGGAGCGTGGGGGGACGAGGGGGGACGTGGGGGACGAGGGGGGACGTGGCACACCTTTAATGCATTAAAAACCATTTTAATTAACTAAATGTTGAACTTAATCTTTAATTAAGAGTTAATTAACGTTTAGGGTTTTGGAAAATCGTTGTTTCATGTTATAAAAACAACACCTTGAACCATGAACAACACACTCACAGCCTTTGCAAGTTCGCTGAGCGCTCCACTCACAGCGTTGGATTTCACTGTTCGGATTTTAATAAACAGTGCCTGTATCATTATTGATTGTATTAGGAATTGTATACAAAAGGTAAATTACCTAAAAAAAGTCAGTGAATTAATACAATTAGTTGAAAGTGCAAGCTAGGAAAACCAAGACCTTGAATCGGTTCAATATGGGCTCTCCCCGTTCATGGTGATAGTAGGTTTAGGAAAAGAGCCTATTGTCACATGTTCTGAAAAGTGGATCTGACTATTTTGTTTCCAAGAACCAATTAACCACAAGTATGGGTGAAAAATCCGACTTGTAAAAACTTAAAAGACTGCCTCCTTGACTACCATGCGTTGTGTTGATGAGACCTCACTGAAATATAATATTGTTGATATAATAAGACCTGATTAAAATACAAAATGTTAATATTCCACCAGCCACCCAACTACTTTCCTATATGATTTCTCAAAATTCTGCCTTGACATCTAATTTTGATCCCATGAGAACTTAAAGGGTTCAAAATAAACATTCACTCAAAGAAAGAAACCAGCAGGATCTGTAAAATGGAAACTAACTAAGCAGTCTAACAACATGAAACGAAGAAAGTAATTTCCACTTACGTGTCTATCATTTTTTGCATGAGATTGCCTACGGAAAAATCTATGGCACAAGGTTATGGCTGTTGCAATGGTTACCTGGGAACTGAATAAACAATAGACAGTCAGCCTATTACTATATTAGGCCTATGGTCTTTACTTGTGGAAAAAGCATCCAAGTTCCGTTTAGTCCAAGTTCCAAAAATGATTTCTTTTAGACATTTTCTCTATGTTAGCAGTATCTAAAACAAAATTGTGAAGGTATATCAGACCTATGGGCTAGTCCTATGGAAGCATTGCCAAATAGGCTATTCATATATTAATATTATCAGTTGAAAATCTACGCCCTGCCTAACTAATATGTCAAGAACTTAGAAGTCCAGTTTCTCAAAATCATTATACATAATCCACTATAGTTCTGAGTTCTCTCTATGTTTAAGTTTTCTTCTAAGAAGGACAGTTCTCTCTTTGTTTAAGTTTTCTTCTAAGAAGGATTGTAAATTTTCAAATTCATTGCTTTCTTGCTCCAGGAATTCATATCAATGATCATGCTTTGCAGCTTTTCAATTCAACCCAAATTGTCATAGTGGACTCAATTAATAAATTATATTTTATATTTATAAATTTTTAAGACCCTGACGCTCCCCCACGTTTCCTAAAAAATGGTAGGGAGCTTTTGCATAGGCCGCTCCCGCGCCCCCTCGCTCCCTCGCCCCCTCGTACCGGAACCTTGGTGGAACATTGCGAAAATCACCTAAATAGATGGCCAAATATCATTGACAGAGTCAATGATATTGGCCCATAGTTGTTGCTTAGCTTGCTGAGGGGTTCTTTCAGTGTTAAGCCCTTCTCCAGGGCTTTCAATCTTTCACTCATCCTGGCAGCCTTTTTCACTTCTTCTTTGTGCATGATTTTTGCAAGCTTGTAATCAGTTTCCAAGCTTGTCACTTTCTCTTTGAGCTTATTCATCTCTGTTGTTTATATGGACATTTCTTCCATAGCTTTAACCAATTTTGCTGCTTCTTCACCTAATGTACCTATTGCTGATGTAGATGCTGTAGAAGCCAGTAGTGCTATGGCCATTAGAGCTGTGGGAGCGAATGAGGCTGCCAATGTGGAAGGAATAGCCGTGGTAATTGCTAGGATGACATTTACTGAGATAGTGCCAAGATCAGTTTGCTTTAATTGGATTAAGTTGTCCAATTCCTTTTCGGTCTCCCTCAACTGATCATTGAGTTTAAGGACTAAGTCCATCAACTCTTCATGCTTAGTTTGGCTTTCCAAGACTTCTTGTGTCTGGGGGTGCTGTAGTTGAGGTATCTGAAACTGTCTTTTGAGGGCTGCAATGTCATTATTCTTCCTTTTGATTAATTGTTCAGCAGCTTGGATGTCGTTGGGATCATGTCCCAATTCAATTACCAAATCTTCCAAAGACTTGATTTTGGTGTCTTTGGCCTGTGAAGAGGCCTTTTCCAACTGATACTGGGCGGAAATATTATTAAGTGAAGTCTGCAACTGATCTGCAGTTATGGCCTTTCCTGTAAGGGTGGAGTAAATAATTTCTCCAGCTTGTTTTGAAATTCAATTTCATCAATGGGATGAATATCCCTTGCCAATACTTCAAAGTCTATTTTCTTGAAATTTGCTGGTGTCCTTCGTTGTTGTATAGTTGGCTTTATGAAGGACATTTGCATCTTTCTTTCCTTGATGCCAAAAGCTGACATCAACCTACTTCGATTAGGCGATGTAAGTTTGAGATGCTATGCATAGGATTGCGCCTTCAGTTTCTCATTTCTCATTTTAATCTCCTTAAACCTATCCTTAATGTCCCTATCTCTATCAATAGGTTTAGTGAATGAGGAGACTTCTACACTGAGTTGCCTTTCTAAAATTTGTGTTTTTGATGTTTATGGCTCCTGTGTTTCTCCAGATGGAGCTATGCCTTTGTTCATGTCTAACTCAGTATCAACTATTTCTACTGAGCCTCCTGTGCCTTCTTGTTCTGGAATAGGATTGAGCCTAGGCCTTTTGCTCTGGCTAGCTTCATACTGTACATTGGAAGTGTCCATACTTGAGTTGGAGCCTTCCTCTCTGTTCCTTTTTGGATTCTTTTCCTCATTCCGAGGAGTCTGCAGAACAGGTGGGTTACTCATGTTTCCTTCTTGCTCTGGTACCTACACGAATTAGCTTTCATCAAGCTGTTTCTCTAAATCAAGCAAGGTATTTTCAACATCTACCTTTGTACTATCCCTGTCTATGAGAGTGTTTTCCAACCACTCAGATTGATTGGCATACCTCTTTATTTCTGGTATAGGGTGATGAATGTAAGGTCCCAATTTGACCTTTTGTCTTAGTTTGGTTATAAACCCTTGAGGGTCATACCTCCACATGAAACTTTTCTTAAACTTCATTTGTTGCAGAATTTGATCTGCTTCCTCTCCTGCCTCTCTAGAATTGCAAATGAAAGGGCCTAACTAGTTCTTGATCTTGAACTGAGTCCTTTTCTTGGCTGAGAAAAAGTTGATATCATTAGAGTTCATTATCTGCCTATAATATTCCAGAGCAAATAACCTCATGGGGAGGTATTTGGGCAGTTTGTACAGGGCAAGTTGGCAACCATAGATTCTTATTTCGGTGTGATTTTAGTAAAGGTACCAATCTTCCATCTTACTTTGTTTGGACAACTAGAGGACTCTTTTGATTTCTTGGCTTATTCTAGGTGGAGGGCTTCCTATCAGCATGGTCATGACTGGATGGACAAAAGAGTCAATGAAGTCTGTGTAGGTGTATGGTGATGAATACTTGTGGAATAGTGGTGTCCAAAATATAACAGACCTGGGCTGGCTTTTAGTATCCAGCTTCTAGATGGTGAAGGGAAATCTGTTTAACTGATAATACAAAAACATGTGGTAAAGTACAGACGAGTACTTGAATACTCTCTCATTGTGCATTATGGTAAATTGTTCGTGCATCCTTTTAGCTATGAATTGGGCATAATTGTACAAAGTAGCAGGAGGCTTTCCTGGGGTGAAAATGGACATGAAGGTCAGGATGAGCTCATCAACGAATTCATCTGTGGTACAACGCAGAATACATGATATCATGGTTACAATTTGCTTACCCCTTTCAGAGGAAATGGCAGAAACATATGGAGGGGCATCTGTAGGAATGTGCTGCTCCTCTACAATGAAAGTTTGGAATATTTGGGCCAGTCTAGATGGACTCAATTTGGTGTACTGGTCTAGCAAATCCCCAATGGAGAGTGGGGTCAAGTTCGTACCTGGTTGGACTTGCAACATTTCATTGATTGACTCAGCTGTAATAGTAAATAAGACCTTTTGGTCTGGGGACATTATAGTTCTTTCCTTGGGAATGTAACAAGCATGGCATAAATGCACAATTTCAAGAAATACATGTACTTGTGGAAATTGGTATTTGGGCAAATTGGACTCCCAAAGGCCAATGCTATCATTATGGTTTAGATATCTGTCCTTACTCAAACAATGAATTTTGAGCAGGAGTGTATAGGCACTTGTGTCTTTGATTTGAAAATCCCTGTCTGCTAGGGGAAGGTGGTCAAGGTCCAAATGGGGGGTTGTGACTGGTCTGACATCCATGGCGACAGGGGCAGCCATAATTCAGTTCTTGTGGATTTGAATTTGACTTATACAAGTTTATATCAGAGGTTTGAAGGTAATTTGGAAACTTTCAGAAGGGTTTGGGTATTTTAGTCAGGCACACACTTTAATTTTAAAGTAATTTCAATTAATTTTACTTAATTAAAACACTTTAAAGACTGAACATTTTCAAATTGAAAGGGTGTCTAGTAATTTCTCTTCTAATACCTAGAATTCGGGTGAATTAACTTGAAATTGGTGTTCTCGGCAACTGTAGAAGTTTGAATGGGCTATGGTACGGACTGAAAGCTTGATTGGGGTCTCTGCAACTTGTTCAGGAGTGAAATTGAGGTCAATTGGCGATTTTAGCGTTTGAAGGTGTCGCAATGGTTTGTAGAGGTTTTACAAAGAAATTGCTCGGAAAAGGCCAAATAGGGCTTCTTGGCCTTTTTATCAGTGTTTTACGACTCCGACTCGGACTCCGACTCGGCCGAGGATGGACTCCGACTCCGACTCCGACTCGGTAATGACTCGGCCTAGTCGATTTCAATGACTCGGTCGTTGTAAAAAATACATTAAATATTTATTTTTTTTATAAAAAAACATAATTTTAAATATTTTAAACATAATTTTAAAGATTTTCATTCATGTTTCCAAAGTCCAAACGCACAGCATTATAATATAGATGGAAGACAACATATGATCAAAAGTAGGCTCATGAACCAATCCATTATATCAAAATGGTACCCAATGGCAATACATAGTCAACTGTCATACATGATCAAAGACTCAAAACAAAATACAAATAACCAAGGAGGCTAGAAATGGCCTCTACAACAAAAGTAAACTGTGATGGTGACCAGACTCCAATACTAGTACTACTGCAGCACTGCTAGCATCTACACTACTACTGGCTAGTAGCTACTGCCAGAGGAGCCAAGATCATCTCGACCAATCTTTGGAGTGTGGATCATCATCATCAGAACAGTGAAAAAAATATATAGTAGCTCTAGGTGTCAAGGTAAGGGTTTCAATTTGTATTCCTTTGTGTGATCCAAATTTCCAATGGAATTTGTTTGGGTAATTCTTTGAGTATAATTTCAGAACTTTATTGTATTTTTGATCCATTGATGTTGTTTTACCTTGAGTCTAGGGTTATTTTAAATTTTTATCCTTAAGATCTGTTCTCTTCCTTTTTCCCTTGTGATTCGGTTGGGATTCCTTTTCAATTGCACACCCAGAATTTTATTACAGACCTGCTCCAAAGAACTCGACATCCACTAACAATGAACTACAGGACTTATGCTTGACTGTGGATAATCATTTGCACTGAAGACTCAAGTAAAGTGTTTAGGGCTCGGACATGTGTAGTAGGGCTTGAGGAAAAGTTATATTAACTGCAGATTTTAGGCCTTATAAGTTATAACCAGCAGCATAGTACTGTTTAGGTCCTTTTTGCATTAATTTGTTTTGTAACTTTGAGTCTCTTAGGTATTCTGTTGAGTGCAAGAGTAGGCCCTCATCCAGGGCATCGTTTGACATTTCAATTGTAATTTCGACGATACCTTATATATAGACTGATATATAGAATCTAGATATCAGATTTACTAGCTGTAATAAGATCTGTACATTAAACAGATATGAAGAACCTGGGCTTATTTCAAAGGGATTGACCACTGGTATCTTCAACAATGATAGTGATATCAGCCCTTTCACTCTTCAGCTCAGAAAATCAGTGCATAACCATGTCACTCCAACAATGGACACGGTCTGAAATAATTGTGGAATGAGGAAACACATACAGCAAAACTCAGCTCCCTTCACACTTGAATAGTCAACAGTGATAATAGATATATGGCAGATTTCGATTCCATATTAAAACATATGTGACTTAAACTGCATTAAACAGTTTGGAATCCTTAAACTCCATTAAACATTTGAAAAATACCAAAAAAATGAATTTTTTTATGTCTTTTATGCCTGCCCAGCCGGTTTTCATTGACTCGGCCTGGTCAATAAGGACTCGGCCTGGTTGACCGAGTCAACTATGACTCGGTCAACCGAGCCGGTTTGCTGGCCTGGTCACAAATTTTTTTAATGGCTCGGTTTGACCCGGCCGTTTCCGAGTTGACTCGGCCTGGTTGTAAAACACTGCTTTTTATTGAACAACGATTATTTTTTGGCGGGAGAATTACAAATGAATAGTGGGTGGTTTTTCCGGTTGGGCGGGGAGGTGGCTTCCTAAGCCATTGCATCGCTTTTATGGAGGAGGCGATATTTTGGCGAGGTCACCCAATCTACCTTAACGCTTGACACGTAACAAATGGGGGCCTGGGCAATATCACTTTATTGGGCGGGTAAAGGTCGGATACCAGGTGAACTCGATATGGTTGTGAATTGTTGGATTTGGGAGTTGACGATCGGACGACAGTCGGGTGACAGATTAGCACGAATGAAATGGGCAAAGGTTTTTTTTGGGGGGGGGAGGGGCTTTAATCCATGATGGTTTGTGATTATTTACGAGTTAAACATGGGATTAAATGATTGAACAGGGTTAATGAAGGGATTATCTTAATGTTACCGAGAATTGGCGAGTTAAGAGGGTTTTTGCAGGGGACATGGGATAAAATATAGTTTATAATTAAACTAAGGGCTGGGATATTATATGCGGGATTTATTTATATATGTGTTAAATTTGGACAACTAGGTCCAAACTCCATGTTCTGATGCTCAGATTAAGAGGCTAATATTTTTGTTGGATTCCTCTTTCTGAGAGGTGTAAAATCCATATAAAAATAGTCTTAATCCGATGAGCAGAACTTATATTTTGAATTTATTATTCTTAATAAATTATATGTGCAAAGGTCAGCCAGTTTTGTAATGTAGGCTCACATGCCCAACAGATGTGTCACACACCCTCATTGATGGATATATATATACAGGAAAAGTTGGAGAGAATTAGATCACAAAAAACAACTCACATCTTCCTCTCTCATCCTAAAAGTACGAGCTACCTGGAGGACGAATTTCAGCCACACGTGGGAAGGACGAAGAGGATTTTTCTGCTGCTAGGGTTTCTGCTGCTAGGGTTTCGCAGAAGTTTGACCAGCGTTGACTTTGGTCAACGCTTGATCCAAACAAGCTGAAAACTTGTGGGAGGTTCGATTTTTGAAGGCCATACTACCTGGCACAAAAATCGAGGTCAAAGGGTTGACCGTTTTGCTGCTGCGTTGACTTTTAGCTTGCTGCCCCTGCGTTGACTTTTCAGGACAGCGTTGACTTTTGTAGAACTGACTTGGGTTGACTCATCTACTGGTTGGAGGGTTGTTGTGACACATGCTGGGCTGGCTGACCAAAGGAGACTTTGCTGGTTGAAGCATCCTGTTGACCGCCGAAACAAACACATACATTTTTCTTGTTTCTGATTTGTCTTCTGTAAGATCTGCTTATATGTTCTATCTGCATTTTGCTTATCTACTTGTATGATTGCTGTGAGAAAAGTGAAATTGCTCTTAGCATAGAACATCTACAAAACTTTACATGGTATCAGAGCTGAGGTGAAGACAAACTCTATCTATAGCAATCATCATCGAAGGAAATGGATTCCTCTAAGCTTGAATTCAGGGAGAATGACAAGCTGACTGGAAGTGATGACTTCCATGCCTGGAAGATGTTATTAGATCTCAAATTAGAAGATCATGATCTCCTAGATCATGTGACAGGGAAGATTCAAGAACCTCCATCAAATGCCTCTGCTGCTGTTAAACACAAGTATAAGAAGGGAGAAATCAGAGCAAAACTGCTGATCAGGGAATCCATAAATAAGAGTCTGGTTGCCTACATATCTGAACTAGGCACATCCAAGGAGATGTATGACAAACTGATACTTATGTTCCGAGTAAACAATGTGAACCAAGTGCTATTCCTCAAGAACAAGTTGAAGAATATGAAGAAGGGCCGAGACGAGTCTATTCAAACTTTCTTTATGAAGTTGACCGAAACCAGGAACAATCTGCTAGCTATTGGGGAGACAATAGCTGATCGTGAGATGGTTCTCACCGCACTTGGAGGACTTCCATATGAATGGCAAGTATTCACAACTACCATTCTCAGCAATAATACCATCCCTAACTTTGATGAGCTTCTGTCTAGATGTATGCAAGAAGAAACAAGGATGAAGGAATTTGATAATGAAAGAAACGTTGCCTATGTTGCTCATTCCCGAAAGAAGAACTCTGGTGGTTCCAAGGACAAAGGAAGGACTAAGACTCAAAAGAAGAAGGGTAAATGTTTCACCTGCCATAGGACTGGACACTATGCTAGAGAATGCCCCTTCCAGAAGAATTCTCCCGATAGTGACGACAACAACAACAACCGAAGGAATGGGAATCAAAGAAATGACAAATCCAAAGGAAAGAGGAAGGCTCACTTTGAAGGAAACCATCCACCTTCTAAAAGGACCAGAAATACCAGGTATGAAGAGTCTAATGTTGTTGATAAAAGAAATGAGTATATTCTAATATCTGCTCTCTTAGCTGCATCTCCGCCCGACACTATGGATGTCTGGCTAATCGATAGTGGTGCCTCAAGACACATCACCGGATTCAAGGAAGCACTTTCTGACATGGTTGAAAGGGATACTAATCTAGAAATTACCCTTGGGGATAATGCCACTTATCCTGTGAAAGGGACCGGGACTGTAACCCTCCACTTGTCTCAAGGACAAGTCCTCCATCTACAAGATGTACTCTATGTACCCAAATTGAAGAAGAACCTTGTGTCTGTATCTGCCATGGAAGACAAAGGATTCAATGTAACTTTCTCTGATGGAAAGGTACTCATGTGGAAGAAGAGCTTCAAGGAAGCTATCTCAATTGGTTTTAGAGTTGGTACACTGTACCAGGTTGGAGGGAGTCCGTTGGGAGCTATGACTTGTGATACTATCCGTCAAACCGAACTATGGCACCGAAGATTTGGACACCTTCATTACAAGGCTCTTCCCGAAGCAAGGAAGGTGGTGACAGGGATGCCTGATTTTGGAAATAATCATGAAGGTGTATGTAAGGGCTGTGCTGAAGGAAAACATACAAGGGGACCTTTCCCCTCAAGTGTCACAAAGACATCTGAGATATTGCAACTGGTCCATTCTGATCTTTCCTGTATGTTGCCTGTAACATCCCTGGGGGGATGTTCTTACTATATGACATTTACTGATGACTTCTCTCGCAAAACCTGGATATACTTCTTGAAGAAGAAGGATGAGGCTTTCATGTGGTTCCGTACCTTCAAAGCCTTGGTGGAAAATATGACCGGAAAGAAGATCAAGATTTTGAGGACTGACAATGGCACTGAATATGAGTCAAATGAGTTCAAAGACTTTTGCAGAGAAGCTGGCATTAAGAGGGAGACTACAACTGCATATACTCCTGAGCAGAATGGTGTTGCTGAACGCAAGAATAGGACTATTGTGGAAGCTGCCCGTGCCATGCTATGTGACCAGGGTCTTCCAAAGTTTCTGTGGGGAGAAGCTGCAAATACTGCTGTGTACATTCAAAACCGATGCCCTCATTCCGCTTTGGACTCCAAAACTCCCGAAGAGGTTTTCTCTGGTAAGAAACCTGATGTCTCACATTTTAGAATTTTTGGATGTCCTGTCTATTTTCATGTGCCGAAAGAAAAGAGAAGTAAGCTGGACGCTACTGGGAAGAAAGGAATGTTTGTGGGCTACAGTGAGACTTCTAAGGCATATAGAGTCTATGTACCTGGTCAAAGGGAGTAAAATCTACCTGGATTCCTCTTTCTGAGAGGTGTAAAATCCATATAAAAATAGTCTTAATCCGATGAGCAGAACTAATATTTTGAATTTATTATTCTTAATAAATTATATGTGCAAAGGTCAGCCAGTTTTGTAATGTAGGCTCACATGCCCAACAGATGTGTCACACACCCTCATTGATGGATATATATATACAGGAAAAGTTGGAGAGAATTAGATCACAAAAAACAACTCACATCTTCCTCTCTCATCCTAAAAGTACGAGCTACCTGGAGGACGAATTTCAGCCACACGTGGGAAGGACGAGGAGGATTTTTCTGCTGCTAGGGTTTCGCAGAAGTTTGACCAGCGTTGACTTTGGTCAACGCTTGATCCAAACAAGCTGAAAACTTGTGGGAGGTTCGATTTTTGAAGGCCATACTACCTGGCACAAAAATCGAGGTCAAAGGGTTGACCGTTTTGCTGCTGCGTTGACTTTTAGCTTGCTGCCCCTGCGTTGACTTTTCAGGACAGCGTTGACTTTTGTAGAACTGACTTGGGTTGACTCATCTACTGGTTGGAGGGTTGTTGTGACACATGCTGGGCTGGCTGACCAAAAGAGACTTTGCTGGTTGAAGCATCCTGTTGACCGCCGAAACAAACACATACATTTTTCTTGTTTCTGATTTGTCTTCTGTAAGATCTGCTTATATGTTCTATCTGCATTTTGCTTATCTACTTGTATGATTGCTGTGAGAAAAGTGAAATTGCTCTTAGCATAGAACATCTACAAAACTTTACAATATGGGAAAAGTATATTGGGAGCTATATTATTAAGTTAAAAATTAATATGAACTGAAATGAGCGGAGTGAAAATGCTACTAAGAATAATGTAATATTTGTGCATTTTCTTCACATACACTTATACTTAGGATAAAAAATTTTTTGTGGGTATTTTTTAGTGAAATGAAAGTGGGATGGGGTTTTTTACTTTTCATAGGCTAATGGAGTTTAACCTTAGGAAAAGGGGTTTTATTAGGGTAATGAAGGGAAATGAATTTTATGAAGGGAATTTTAAGACTTGATGTCCATAAGTCATTAAGCCGAGGGTTTGGTACCAGTAAAAGTCAGAGAAATGCTCTGAGCCTTTATGACTTGAAGGATTTTTAGTGCTAGAACATACTTGTGGATGGGGAAATTAGTAAGTATTGGGATGAAATGAATGAGGGGGAATTAATTAAATCAACTTGTAAACCTCTGTTTTTGCTTTCTTAATTGCTCATACACATTGAAACATATGATTAAGCATGATAAATGTGCTTTTGTCCAATCAACTTTATATTTCAACAACCTTTCTTTTACTTACCCATTACTTACCCTAACATTTTTTTCTTCACTTATTTGGGTGCATTTAGGCTGGCAAACCCTTTTGTTTCATTTTCTTTTATAAATTAAACTATCTAATTCTAACCTTATATCTTCCAAGGGCTCAGATTAAGTTGATGAGCCTTTTTTATTTTCTCTACCTATCTAATGATTTGCCAAGATTAAGTTGTTTGGTTAGATTTTATTCTCTAACTATAAACATAAAATCAAAGCATGAAATAGTCAAGATTAAGCAGTTTGACTACTAGGGGTTGTGGCATGTATGACAAGCTGCACACAACCATTATTTGCAGAAAAAGTAAAATAGTAGTGGCATTTAGACTTGCACACTTTCATGATCCGTTTTTGTGTTTGGGGTTCATATATTTTCATTTTTTGATATTTTCCTATTATTTTTCTCCTTTGATATTTCTTTTACGACACACCCTCTTTACATTTTTTAATTTTTAATATGGAAAACATTTACAGAAAGCAAAGGTATGTACAATATTACAAGGCTTAACCTTATCCAATTCAAAATTATGAATCCTCTCACTATAAGACTCTAACACACTCCTCAACCAACCATGATGGTCAGGGTAGCCCTGAATGGAGTCTCGGATGAATGGCAAGTTTTCGTCCAAAGCATATTGGGCAGAGAAAAACTGTCTTCATGGGAGGAGACAACCAATCGCGATGGTGAGGATAGCATATTGGGCAGAGAAAAACTATCTTCATGGGAGGAGATTGGGGCGACTCTTCAAGAGGAGGAGTTAAGGAGGGACCTAGTGAAGGCCAACCTCATTGGCAGGAGTGGGAGTGGCACAAAGATGAAGGAGGAGGAGGAGAACGCAACTCTAGCATCAAAGGGACACAGAAGCCGAAGCGAAAGGACATTTCGAATGTGAAATGTTTTAGTTGTGGTGAGATGGACCACTATGCATCCCAGTGTCCTTTGAAGAAAAAGGACAAGGATGAGAAACATGATCCTAAGGGTGCTTCAACAAAGACTGATGAGGATGAGTTTGCCATGAGTGCTCACGCATCTCCAGGAGGGAGGTGGGGCGATATTGAGCTGTAGTCGGGAGGACTACATGTGGGTAGATCCTTGAGGAGTCCACGTCTTGGATGAATTCCTTGCTACAGGAGCCCAAGATTTAGTAGTAGTGAGATGGACTTAGTGTTAGATCATGTAGTGGACTGTTTGGAGGACAGATGCAGTAGTTGGGGACTAGAGACTGATCAACACAGAGCAAGGTTGGCAGCAGTGCAGTTGGCACAATGCAGGAGTCAGCAACAATGCAAAAGATTCAGAGGGTCAGAATCAACAGTAGTCAGATTCCAACATTCATTGTATTATGCTGAACACAGTTAAGTTCAACTAATTTGGATGTTTTTTAGTTGCTTCTCCCAGCAACTGAGTTGCAGTACGGATGCAGTGTTAGTAGTAGTAGTACTAGCAGCATAGCAGATGTAGTGTTTGAGAGGGAGATGTAGTACAGATGCAACAGTGACAGTGGCATTGTCATGGGCAACAACACAATAACAGCAACAACAAAAACACAATGTTGGTGGCAGCAGCGGTGCAGAAAGGAGGTGCTTCAAAAACAGGGCCGCATGCAGGTGGATATTGTTGCTAGAGCACTCTCCTCGCTAAGAGGGAGTGTTAGTTTTTGGTAGCATCGGAAGTGCTCTAGCCTTGAAAATTGGTGGAGAGGCTAAGGCACATGAGTTCTAAAGAACCCAGAAACTGTTTGGTGAAATTCCACCCAGATTGTATTTTATTAAAATAATCAATACTTTTAGTGGAGTTCCTAAGTCTAAACTTAGGTAAATTAAAATATTAATGGGTATTAATCAAAATATGGGTGAGAATGATCTAGAAGGCGAACCAAGTCATGTTTTAATCTTAGCCGTTGATTAGAGACTTAATCTCGGCCGTTGAAGATTCAACTGGAGAAGTATAAAATGGAAGCTTGGGGTTCATTTGGAAACACACAGAGAGATTGAGGAAATTGATTTCCTGAGATGAGAAGTTCTCAGGAGAAAAATCGATTTGAGGGGTAGAGAGAATCCAAGAGAACTTTCAGGAAAATACAAAACAGAGAGGTAGAGAGAGCTTACAGAGAGGCAACGCAGTAGCCGGGAGAGTTGACACAGAAATGCCGTTTGTCATGTAGAATCCAGAACTGCCGGAACAACCAAAACTGCTGGGAACTGCCAGAACAACCAAAATTGCCGGAACTGTCGGAACAGCTGGGAAAGTTGACGCAGAGGCAACGTAGTGGCCAAGAGAGTTGATGCAGAGAAGTTGCTTGTCACGTAGAATTCAGAACTGCCGCGAACTGCCAGGAGAGCTGACGTAGAGGGTAGAGAAGGTGATGCAGGGCTGACACAGAGCCAACACTGAAATAGCTGGGGTTAGCTAGTCTTGTGCCGAATTAGCCAGAATTTTGTCGGGTGAAGTGAGGTAAAACTCACTCGGATTTTCCGCCAATATTTTCTCTGTAAAGGATTGCTCGATGAGCATCCTAGATGTGTATTCAGATATTTCTCCTGCATAATAATAAACCCTCAGAAATGCTGCACTGGTTTTCCCTCATTTGGTATTTTCGGGGACTATTGTGTCCAAAATAAGTGTATCCTATGTATCTTGTTCTTTGCTCTGTTTTCTGTTTCATGAGATCAAGTATTTAATTAGTGTAGGTTGCAGAAGTAATTTGCTTCAGTATTTAGAAGAATAACTTGATCAATGTAATTTTAAAATCAAGTAGGTGAAGTAGATTTAGATTTGCGGCAGTAGGGGTTCCTTCAAGTTTAGGAATTCTCATAGGGAGCACCTAAAATTGAGGTGTTGCTGTGTCTTTGGCTCCTATAGGTGACACATTTGGTAGATCTTATCAGATCGTGGTGTATGGTGGTTAGTCTCCCTTGGAATCCAAGAGAAAAAGAAGAAACAGTAGTGCATACTCTTCAAGAAAAGAGAATTGTGTGTGTGATGATGATCTAAAAGAAAATGACTTCCCTCTATTTATATGAGGCAAACAAATCTTTTTTCCTCGATTTAGAATGAAAATCCATGAAATGTTTGCTTAAAGCATTTAATAAGTGTAATAGGTCACAAGTTGACCTAAATATAGCTTCAGAAATAGATAATCATAATAAAGTGTCATTAATCCTCTACACATGTGGGAGGAAGAGCTCTCCAACATGATGAAATCCTCCATAAATGGGCGTCTCCATCAAGTAAACTGACAAGGTTGGTCAAAGAGTGCTGCTCACTCCATGGAATATCATCCAACTGAATGGGTGTAGCACCAAGTAACACTTCCTCATCCAAGATGTCATCATCAAGAAAACCTATGTCGCTTTCCCAAGGCATGCATGGGTGATGTGGCATGTCTAGGGCACAATGCTAGCCTCAAAATGGAGTGCTCAAGCCCTCCGAAAGTATCTCAAGTGATTTGCATGTTCATCTAGGCTCTGGAACAAGGAAATGCCCATCAAACAGGTACAAGGCCAGCTTGGGGGCGCCTTGGGTTTTCTGGGGCACAACATCCATCAAGCTAATGCCTTGGCTTCTTCGCCCAATGTTTCAACATCTAGGGTTGCAGAAGGGGGTCATACTTCCATGTGGGGCTCCTTATGGCCCAACTTTGATCTTTGGAAGGTCAATTCCCTTGCTGCAAAGTCACAAATACTCTCATGGTTGGGCTAGAGTCATCCTGAATGTTTTGGAAAGATGTCAAGCCATCCCCTAAGGGACATCCAATATATTTGTATGAAAGCACATGAAACATACCCAACGAACATCCAATATATATGTATGAGACCACATGAAACATACGCTGAAAATCAAGTGAGATCAACATCATTATGGATAGAAACCATTAAAGTGTTATAGTGGGCCATATTTAACGTTAAAGGCACAAAATACTCCACAAACATCTTGCCTTCAAATGTCTCTCTAGTTGGTTATTTGTAAGCAAGTTACCACACGTGTTGGGGATGATTATGCACTTAGCCCTATTAGGCAAGGTTACTCACCAAAAGTGCATGACCCTATAGGAGAATTTTTCTCCTAGATTTGTCTTGACTCTTCAGCCAACAACCGTTGACAGCAACCAATGTAGTCGATATATTGTGCCATTTGATCTTGGCTGCTTGAGCCAATCATATGTCCCCTCACCCATCTGTCGAGAGCATATGTTTGAAGGTGGGCAATCCAATCGTAGAGGTATGTTTTGCATTGTGCAATCTGGTGCTTATGCTTGTTTTTCCTTGGGCACTTTGGGCATGGATTATTGGGTAATGTGGAAGAAGGATGGGTTTTCACTGTAGTTTTGTTCCCTCACCTTAAATGGGGGGTTAATCCTCAATCCTAGCCTTGTGGGATCTCCCCTATTGGCTTATATTTGGAAGGGCACTACTTGGGACACACCAGATTTGGGTAAGCGTGGTCCCATTTTCCTAATTCATATGTTTCACTCCCCTTCACACATTATAAGCCCTATTTCATCATCTTCCCTCTTTAGGTCCACATGACCATTGGGTCCCCAAGGCACTATTACACCTCTCCTTTTTCAAATGTTTGGGTCGGGCCTGGAAATGTTGCCCCAAAGGTTGATGCAGCGAAAAATATGTTAAAAGCATATCACGGCCACAAGCAAAAAACAAAACAAAAAAATATTATAAAATGTAAAATATGGCTAGGACAATATATTAGTGCGTGGGAAAAAGCCAAACATGAGCTCTACCCCTTCATTATGGCCATCACCCTAGTTCTTAGGGCCCCATGAGTGCCCCCACATTATTAAGGAACCCATGTATGTCCCAACCCCTGGTGGGTGATGAACTGGCCCACCTTAAGGGGGTAATAACTGCTTATATCATAGACAACATGCTCTCATCTCTTGGAGCCCCAAGCAATAATACAAATAAAAATCAAGAAAGGGAAAAAGGCAAATGAATAAGGGTGGAAAGACAAAGGCAGAGGTAACTCACGTATCCACAATTGCTCCCTCCTACATCTATACACCTAAATATGTGGACATCCTTCATCATTATCACCCTTGAACCCATGGCATTTGGCTATGAGACGCTTGTGTCCCTATCCACCTGATCATTATTCACATGACCCCTATCCATTGAAGGATGTACCTTGGACCTGTCTTTCCTCTTTGGGGCTAGGTTGTTTATTAGCCACTCCTACCTAGGGAGGTAACAATATTAATATGCTTAAAGCCCCAAATTTGGAAGGGAAGCCCATTATGAAGTCTCATTTGTGCCCTTGACTAATAAGCTCAGGTCATTTAGTTGCACTAATGAGTTATTGTACTTGATGGTGAGGAAGCACATTGGATCTTATATGTAATTGGCAGATGGTTTCATCATGGGATGGGCAACTTAACTGGGGTCCAAGCCCACCAGAGGATCATATTGACATTTATAGCGGATGCGTTGAGAGCCATGGGACTCCATCATGTGTTAGAGCATCATTTCATGCCATGGGAAACCTTAATACCTTTAGCAGTTTGTTCATTACCCCACATTATGCATGAGATGATGCACTTGGACCGGCATGACCCAATTGCGAAAATTCCAAAACTGGGATCTTATTGCAACAACTGGAATTAATTCTTTTAACTGTTAATTAATTTAACAATTTATTTGCTACGACAAATATCAAATAAATCACACTGCAACCTTCACAAATAAAACTGTTGAAATAAATAGCGCTGAAAATTGAGAAAATACTAGCACACAATAAAATTGACACCATTATTTTTGGATAATTGTCCCTGGAAAAACCAAATGTGGGAAAATCGGTGCAATAGTGAGGGTTTTTATTATTATGTAGTAGTGAAATTCTGAGTACAATCTGGATGTGCAAACTGGCAATCCACTACAGGAGATACTGGCCACAAAAATTAGTGGGATAATTTTTGTCTCACCCAACACTGATCCAACTCCAAAACTGGCTTTGAATGGGCTCCATGAAACCCTTGCATCAACCTCTCTATGAAGCTTGTGCATTCACTGGTATGCTCTGCCTGGAACTGCAATTGATCAAGTCGTCTGCCCAATCCAGCCTCTAAGAATGACTCACTGACACATTCCGAAAACTTTTTGGCCTCCAGCAACTGAATCAACCCTCTATTTAGCCAAATCGAATTGCTACCTCTAGAGCTTTTACGCTGCCTCTTCTTAACGTCATTGAGGAAACTCGACCCTCCTGTAACTGACTCTCCAGGTATGGAAAATCTCCTCTAGACTCACTGTCCCTACCCCTCACTCAATGCTTCGATCTTTGGCTCTCTAGCAACTGACCATTGCTACTCTTGAAATCGATCTGCCAAGGAAATCGAACTTTTGGTGTATCTCATGTGTCTTCTCCAAGTGCACATCGAATTCTTCTTATAATCCTTTGTTGGGACTCTAACGACCAAGATTAAATCTTAGTCAAGGGCTAGGATCAACTTGAAGTCGATCAGCGTGAGTTTCTAGATTATCCTCACCTTGACTTAATTAATTATGATTAATTAACCATATTCCTTAAGTTGGTTGATAATCGAATTAAGCCATCTCTAGGTGGAATTTCCAGAAACGACTTCTGGGTTTTGGAGATCTCATGTATTCTAGCCTCTCCACCAAATTTCATGGCTAGAAGACATCTGATGCTACAGAAACTAACACTCCCTCTTTGCGCGCACTGTGTTCTCTCTAGTGCTGCACATACTGCCACAACACCCTGTCTTTGTATTACCTCTGTCACAGTGCTGATGTCTGGCTGCTACTGCCCACCAACTACTACGCAACTCTGATGTTGCATCTATGCTATTGTTGACATTGCTGTACTGTTGCCTGCTCTGCATCTGCACTGCGACTCCTTCTCATTTGTTGCTGCTGCAATTGCAACTATTGCAACTAAGAAGCATCCAAAATACTGAATCATTTGTGTTCAATATAATGCATCTATCTCCCGAGTCTCTGATTGCTACTAGTATTTGGAGTCTGGACTATCATTGAAGAATCTGTGCTGTTGCTAACTCTGCACTAAGCCATTTGCTTTGTTGTTAACACTGCACTACGCTCCTCAACATCTGACTGCTACTAGTTTGCAGCTGTCACTCCGGTACTGATTGCACCAACTGCCACTGATCCATTCTCTTACTGAATACTGTGGGCTCCCATAGCAAGGTAACAATCCATGAGGTGGATTCCTCAGTGGATCCTGCCCAAATCTGTAGCTCTCTGGGGCTGCAACTCCAAGTCACCTCACCACAGTCCTGGAGGTATGGTTGCCATCTGTTGATTTGGGGTATTATCGGATGTGCTCTAGCCATGAAAATTGGTGGAGAGGCTGAAGCACATGAGATCTCCAAAACCCATAAATGGTTTGGGCAGATTCTAACCGGTTTGGGAGATATTAAAATAATTAATATTTTTAATGGAGCTCCTAAGTCTAAACTTAGGAAAAATAAAATATTAATGTGTATTAATATAAAACTGGGTTATAAGGTTCCAAAAGTCATGGATCAAGCCAAATCTAATCTTAGCTGTTGATTAGAGATCTAATCTTGGCCGTTGGAAGACCAACAGGAAAATTATAAGAAGGGGTTTGAGGGTCACTTGGAGAACACACTGAGGGAGATCAGTTAGTTCGATTTCTGGAGAGGGGTTAATTGAGAAATTCGAACTAGTGGTCTGGAGAGTAGCAAGAGGCAACAAGTATGAAACAGAAAGTCGGGAACATCACTAGGGGAGCAACATAGAGGTTGGAGAGGCAGACGCAGAGGCTGCAGACTGCGCAGTCACTGGAGGGCCTACGTGGGTGATGCAGAGAGGCCCAGTGCTGACACAGAGAGGTAGGGGCTGACACAGAGGGTCTGGGAGCTATGCAGAGGTCAGCCAGGTTGACACTGAGAGTAGGGGAAGTGCTGAAGAGTTTTCTCTCTGTTGGGTAAGCTAGTTTGGCATCCAATTGTATTGAAGAATTGCTGAATAATAAAATCCTGCCTTGCTGTGCTGATTTTCCTACATTGGGTTTTTCCAGGGACTGATTGTCCAAAATATTTGTGTTGATGTGTTAAATTCTTGTGCATGTGTTTGTTTCTGTATTATGATGTGATATCTGCAGCGCAATTTATTTTAATGTTTATGGAAGGATTTTCATAAATAACTTATCGAGAAATAAGTAGGTAAAATAAATCAGTTGTTGCAGTGATAGAATTTTCACATGGTATCAGAGGAAGTAATCAAAGACAAGAAGGGAAAATCAATTATTGATTGAGACCATGATGCAAAGGCATCTACGTTAGGAGACTCACACAGTTTTTCAGAAAATTGCACAAGAGAAAGTGATTTCGATATGTCTATGTTGACTTCCAGGTTGGAAGAAGAAGTGGCTTGTTTGACTAGCTCTGCATCTTTTTAATTAATGGAAAAACCTGTGAGCAATAGGTATATAGACAATGGGGCCTCTTGGCATATGACGGGAATCCGTGAACGTTTCTCAGATTATCGGGAGGAGAAGATGAACTTTCAGATCACCATGGGGAACAAGGCAAAATGTACTCCAATAAGGAGGGGTACCATAGTTTTTCAAACAGAATCGGGAGAGCGGCTCCGTGCTACCAATGTGCTACATGTACCAGGATTGGGGATGAACTTACTTTCCATGTTGCAACTTCAAGGTAAAGGCTATGGCGTTTTCTTCATCAAGGAGAAAGTATACGTCAAACACCTGAGTTGGAAAAGGAGAGTGCAGATTGGGATCACAAGTGTCAAGCACACGAGTCAGTGGTTGGTTTGTGATGGAGTGGGGCGACGACATGGTGGGACGAGTCGATGAGCAGGCGAGTCGGTTGCGATGTTTGTTGCGACGAGTTGGGGCGGTCGGTTAAAGGTGCCTGAGACACGAGTTGCGACGAGCCAAAGGAGGGTCAAAAAACCGAAATTTGGCTAAGTGTGGAGACGTTGTAGAGGTAAGCTTATACGGTGTGAAGTTGGGCAAGTGGACCCGGCGGGGCGAAGAAATGGGCAAGCCGACGTAAAGTGGGGGCATGGTTGGGCGAGTCGAGAGGTTGGCCCGAGAAGGCCAACCCACGTTATATCCTTGGAGGAGCGTATAAGTAGAGGACGCCATGGAGGAGAGAAGGAAATCAATCAATCATTCAAAGTTCAAACATCTTAGTGCGAGTTCAAGGCAATGGTGGATGAGCTACAAGGTGGACAGGCGAAGTAAGGGCGAGGTGCAGGCGGCTCTAGACTGAAGCATTGATGTAAAATTTTCTGTTTTCCCACCCCGGTTTTCAGTTTCACCTTATTTCTCCCATGTAGTTAAATGCCCATTCCCATAGCCATACATTTAACAGACTGAAAAAATAAATATTGCTGAAAACACAAATTCTGGAAATTTTTCAGAGTGCTGGAAATTGCAGAAATAAAAATCAGCAATTAAAAACAGCCATTAAAACACATTAAAACACTGATATTTTTGGTCAACTTGACCCTGGAAAAACCCCCTACAACTCTTGGGGAAAACCAGTTTGAGAGCTCTTCTTTATTTCTGGAAAATGCCTTTTTACAGAGAAAATTTTCAGCAAATAAATTTCAGCAAAAACAGAAATTTCCAGCAAGCAAAACTTATCTGTTTTCAGCCCAACAGACAATCTGAAAAGTGCTGTACGAGCTGTACGGACCGTACGGATGTACGGACTGTACGGATGTACGGATCGTACGGACTGTACGGACGGCCGTACGGACTTGTACGGACATCCCTCGAAAAATGTGCAGAAAATCGCCTCCTCGATATTCGTGCTGAAAATTAATTTTTTCACTGTTTTGCTCACAAAAACTGCCTTTTTCTGCTTGTTCTTTATGCTGTTCGGATTTGCTGAAGTGCTGCCTGTATGTGTGCCAAATTGCTGCCTCTTTCTCCTCCTTGTCCAGAAATCTCCCTTGCTCCCTTGCTCTCCTTCTCCCAATCTGCTCATGAAAGAATGGATGATCTTTTCCTCCTTTTCCTCCCTTAACCCAACCCTAAATGACTTTTGGGTGATCCCTAAATCCAATGGCTGAAATAGATTTAGATCAATGGCTGAGATTAAATGCTCATTTAAATCTCACTTTCTATTTTTTTTATTGACTTTATAAAAGTCACTTTAAAATTAGACTTAGTAACTTTATCACTTAAAGTCACTTTCAAATTAGATTTAACTTTATAAAAAATTATAAAGTTACTTTAGGAGAAAAATTAAATTCTTTTGGACACTTTTCCCTAGGCCAAAGATCAAAGCCTTAGGGAACCACCTGTCTTCGGTACCAAATTTCAACACTCCCTCTTACCGAGGTAGGTGTTCCTCACCACACCCATCTTGTCTCTGAAGTAGACATGCTTGCCCCGTGGTAAGGCTTTGGTAAGAATATCTGCAACCTGCTCATCAGTGGAAATATACTCAAACTTCACAGCTCCCTTCTGAACATAGTCTCTGATGAAATGATATCTGATCCCGATATGTTTTGACCTGTCATGACATACTGGATTCTCCGTGAGTTTAATGCAACTCTGATTATCACAGTAAATCACTGAAGGTCTCAACGACTGACCAAATAAGCCAAACAACATCTTGCGAAGCCAGATGGCCTCACAACTAGCTAGACTGGCTGCCATATACTCTGCTTCCGCTGAACTCAGTGCTACTGACTGCTGCTTCCGGCTGAACCATGACACTACTGCTGAACCCAACCCAAAACAACACCCTGAAGTGCTCTTCCTATCAGAAGCACAACCTGCCCAATCAGAATCAGTGTATCCTGCCAATCTCACTCCATCTCCCTGCCTGTAGTCCAGACCATAATCCACTGTCCCCTGCAAGTACCGCAAAATGTGTTTTGCAGCCACCCAGTGAACCTTCATAGGCTCACACATAAACTGACTCATCGTGTTGACTGCAAAACAGATATCTGGTCTAGTGTTGACCAAATACATCAAGGAACCAATCAGCTGCCTGTACAATGTGGGATCCACCAACTCGGAATCCGAAGCATGAAGCTTCTTCCAGTTGGTGATCATCGGTGTCGACATGGGTCTACAATCCTCCATGTGGAATCTGCTAAGGATGTCCACAATATACTTCCCCTGCCCCAGGAAGAAATGCCCCTCCTCCTGCCACACCTCCAAACCCAAAAAGTAATGCATCAAGCCGATGTCCTTCATCTCAAACTCCGCCGCAAGATCTCTCTTGCAGTGCTCTATGAGTCTCTCTGCATTTGTAATGATCAAGTCATCCACATACAACACCAGAATGAGAGGCTCCTCACCAATCACAATAAAGTAAAGGTTCGGATCTGGCTCACTCTTTGTGAAACCCATCCCCTGCAAGTATGCATCTATCCTGGAGTACCAAGCTCTGGGAGCTTGCTTCAAGCCATAAAGGGCCTTCTTCAATCTGCACACATGGGACTCCTTCTCATGCACCTCAAAGCCCTGTGGCTGCTCAATGTACACCTCCTCCTGTATGAAGCCATTGAGAAATGCGGTCTTCACATCCATCTGGTGGATCTTCCAACCCATCTCTGCTGCTATCGATATAATGGAGCGGATCGAAGTATATCGAGCCACGGGAGCGAAGGTCTCCTCATAATCAACTCCCTCTACCTGGGAGAACCCTCTAGCCACAAACCTCGCTTTGAATTTCTCAATGCTGCCATCTGCAGCATGCTTTACCTTGTAAAGCCATCTGGAAGTAACCACGGATTTGCCCTCAGGCCTCGGCACCACCTCCCAAACATCATTCTTCATGATAGAAGAATACTCCTCCTGCATGGCCTCTCTCCAGACCTGCTGGCTAGCTGCCTCCTCATAGCTAGAAGGCTCAGAGTCAAGGATGCTGGTAACCATCGCCATATAACTACAAAACCTCTCAGGTGGTCTACTCTCTCTGACCGGCCTCTTCGGCTCAGCAACAGATGTGGCATCTCTCAAGGTGTCCTGAAGCCACTTGGGCTTCCTCTTCCCTGAGCATGCTTCTCCCATAGGAGAATGAAACTCCTCCTCCTCATCACCATCAGTAGCCTGAACTCCTGACTGTCTGTCTGCTATCCTCCTGCCTGCACCTGAACCTGTAGAAGTTGAGGTACCGTGTGAACTGTCCATCAGTGGACTCCCTAGTGAACTGCTCTGTGAACTGCTCTGCATGCTGCCCAGAGCACCACCCCTCTGGCTCGGCGAGCCACTGCTCACTGATGGACCTGACATCCTCATAGATGTACCTCCGGATCCTCCTGATCCCTGCCCACTGGATCCCTGCGACTGAATCAACTGCTGCTGAGGGTCTGGCTGATCCAGATACTCTAACTCCCGTGACCTCCTAAAGGCCCTGTCCTCCTCGAACTTCACATCCCGTCTGACAACAACTCTCCTCTGTGCAGGAATGTAAATCCGAAAGGCCTTTGAGGTCTCACTGTAGCCCACAAAGATGCCCTTCTCTGCGGTGGGCTCTAGTTTGGTCCTCTTCTCCTTGGGTATATAGGAGTATGTAATGCATCCAAAGATATGAAGATGACCAAGATCAGGCTTCTTCCCAGAGAAAGCCTCCTCCGGAGTCATGTGCCCCAAGGCACGATGCGGACTCCTGTTCTGCAAGTAAACAGCTGTGTTGCAGGCCTCTGCCCACAAGAACAATGGCAACCCCTGATCATGTAACATGGCTTTAGCAGCCCCTATGATGGATCTGTTCTTCCTCTCCGCAACCCCGTTCTGCTGGGGGTTGTAAGGAACAGTGAACTCCCTCCTAATGCCTGCTTCCGCACAATAGTCAACAAACTCTCCAAGGGTGTACTCTCCTCCATTGTCCGACCTCAGGGACTTGATTTTTCGACCTGTCTGAGTCTCCACAAGAGCTCTGAACTCCTGAAACCGCTTGAAGACCTCACTCTTGGTCTTCAAGAAATAAATCCAGGTCTTCCTGGAGTGATCATCAATGAATAAAACATAATACTCATATCCACTCAAGGAAACATGAGACATCCGACCGCTCACATCGGAATGAATCAAATCAAGTATCCCCGTCGCTCTGCTGTCACTGCTGGGAAAAGGGGATTTGGCAAACTTGCCCATCGCACAACCTCTGCAAGTATCAAAGTGATCAGTACTGAAATCTGGCACACCTGTAGTGATCTCCCGCAATGTCCTCAAGGCTCCATGATACATGTGTCCCATCCTGTGGTGCCAAATCTCACACAGCTCAGAACTGCTAGCTCTGCTGTCGGTACTACTGCTCAATGCCAAAAGGGGCTGGAATGCAAACTTGTACACCTTTGCATGGCGTACACCTATCACTCTAGCTGAATCAGCTGGAGTGCCCCTGGGATACATCAACACCTGTCCTCCCCTGAACAGTACCTCATATCCTCTGTCCTCCAAAGCTGAGACGGATATGAGGTTCTTCCTCATCCCTGGCACATAAAGAACCTCTGACACTTTCAAGGGAGGTCTGGACTCCCTCTGAAATGTCAGTGTACCCACCCCGACTGCTCTAACAACTCTGTCATCACCGAGTACTACCTCAATATCAGTGCCACTCTCTGAAAGCTCTGAGAAATACTCCCGGACTCCTGTCATGTGGCGTGAAGCCCCACTGTCCACATACCAGATACCTGTAGATGCTCCGCTAATCGAGGGAAAAGCATGCTCCCTCTGAACCTGTGTGGCAGGTGATCCTGCACTAGAGGACTCACATGTAATGAACGCAAACTCTCGGTCAAAACGACCTGCAAAGTCCTCAATCTCCGCTGAAGCTGCCACATCCTGGTTCTTCCCCTTCTTCTTCTTCTCCTCCGGACACACAACTGCATAGTGTCCCATCTTCTGACAATTCCAACACTTCACTTTGGAATAGTCCTTCTGTGAGTTACCCTGTTTACCTTTACCTTTGCCTTTGCCTCCACCACCGCTTGTGGAAGCCTGCTTCTTCCCTTTGCCTTTCTTGCCTCCTGCCACCAGTGCTACGTCCTCATCCTGCTCAACTGGCTTGGCTGCCCCAAGCTGTCCTTTCCTGATCTCTGTCTGAATACAATCATCCCAAAACCTCTCCCATGTGGGAAGGGTCTCACGTGCACAAACCCCATCAGCAAAGTTCAACTATGAACGAGGGAGGCCATTCACTGCAATACGCACCAACTCAGTGGATGGAATGGCCTCTCCAATCGCTGCCAACTCATCTCTCACATTGGTAATCTTTGTGAGATATCCAGCTGCACTATCATTCCCCATCTTAATGTTCTTCAGCTTCTCCTTCAGGACCATCTTCCGGTTCTCATTGGTACTCTGGTAGAGATTGGACAATGCTGTCCACATCTCATGGGCATTGCTCTTTCCTCTCACATGAGGAATGCAATGGTCTTTGATTCCGTCTAGAATCAGCCTCTTACCCTTGTTGTTCTTTCTATTATAAGCTGCCAACTGAGTAGCATCAGTAGGCACAACAACAGGGTGCTGTGTTGTATGCACCATGATATCCCAGACTTCTGCCTCCTCAAAGATACTCTGCATTCTCTCCTTCCAAACGCTGTAATTTGTATGCCCATCCAACCTATCCTCCACCCTCAATCTCAATGACATCTTGCTGTCCTAAAACTGAAAAATAGCACTGCTGTGGTAAAGATAAAACTGTTGTTTATGAAAAATCAGCTTGCTGGAATTTTCTGAGTGAAAAAATCAGCAGCTGTATTGTTTTTTTTGCTGTCCCAAACTGCCCTTCAGCACTCAAGCTCTGATACCATTTAAAATTTTCTGTTTTCCCACCCCGGTTTTCAGTTTCACCTTATTTCTCCCATGTAGTTAAATGCCCATTCCCATAGCCATACATTTAACAGACTGAAAAAATAAATATTGCTGAAAACACAAATTCTGGAAATTTTTCAGAGTGCTGGAAATTGCAGAAATAAAAATCAGCAATTAAAAACAGCCATTAAAACACATTAAAACACTGATATTTTTGGTCAACTTGACCCTGGAAAAACCCCCTACAACTCTTGGGGAAAACCAGTTTGAGAGCTCTTCTTTATTTCTGGAAAATGCCTTTTTACAGAGAAAATTTTCAGCAAATAACTTTAAGCAAAAACATAAATTTCCAGCAAGCAAAACTTATTTGTTTTCAGCCCAACAGACAATCTGAAAAGTGCTGTACGAGCTGTACGGACCGTACGAATGTACGGACTGTACGGACTGTACGGACGACCGTACGGACTTGTACGGACATCCCTCGAAAAATGTGCAGAAAATCGCCTCCTCGATATTCGTGTTGAAAATTAATTTTTTCACTGTTTTGCTCACAAAAACTGCCTTTTTCTGCTTGTTCTTTATGCTGTTCGGATTTGCTGAAGTGCTGCCTGTATGTGTGCCAAACTGCTGCCTCTTTCTCCTCCTTGTCCAGAAATCTCCCTTGCTCTCTTGCTCTCCTTCTCTCAATCTGCTCATGAAAGAATGGATGATCTTTTCCTCCTTTTCCTCCCTTAACCCAACCCTAAATGACTTTTGGGTGATCCCTAAATCCAATGGCTGAAATAGATTTAGATCAATGGCTGAGATTAAATGCTCATTTAAATCTCACTTTCTATTTTTTTTATTGACTTTATAAAAGTCACTTTAAAATTAGACTTAGTAACTTTATCACTTAAAGTCACTTTCAAATTAGATTTAACTTTATAAAAAATTATAAAGTTACTTTAGGAGAAAAATTAAATTCTTTTGGACACTTTTCCCTAGGCCAAAGATCAAAGCCTTAGGGAACCACCTGTCCTCCGGTACCAAATTTCAACAATTGAGCCGAAGAAACAAAACGCAGAGTTTTTGTGTTTTGCAGGTTGCAAGTTGGGCACGTCTTCGTAGTGGGCTACCCGCAGAGGGCATTGCTGCACGACAGGGCAAGTTGCGGTCTGAACGACGAGCTTCTGTGGGTAAGACTGCGGTTAGGGCTGCGGTAAGGCATGCAAATGTGAGGGCGAAGCGTTAGGGTGTTGGGTGAGCTGCGAAATGGCACCGGAAGGGTGACACGCTGAGAGCAAGGGCTGAACGGTGCGACGAGCTGCAGTAATCGGTTTGTGAGACGAGTTAGTGCGGAGGGTGACATGGGTAGGGCGCCTCTGCCCAACGAGTTGGGCGACCCGACCCGACAGGGTTGGGCGCTCCTTAACGATGGTTTGGGCATTGCTGAACAGTGCAGGGTGAATTGTGATTTTTGACAGAAATTGTAAAAAGGAAGTTGGGGTTCCTTTACAAAGACTGTACTTGTATATTTTGTAAAAGATTATTATTATCATTGTGGACAGACTCATATCAGGGAGTTGCCCCTCCCATTAAAGATTGTATCCGTTGTGCATATGTTATAAATGATAATGATGATGAAAGAAGATTAAATGAATGTTTCCACTATGTTATGAATGTTAAATGCTTAGAAAGTGAAAAATAAAGTAAGTATGGAATGTTAGGGGTAGTCCGCACTTGAAAGTATTGTTGAAAAGAAATGGCGTGGTGGTGCCGCACCTGCCTATGAGCTGTTGAAAGACTACTACCAAGATAGGGGTGTGACAGGTGGTATGAAAGGCCCTAATTTAGTAGAACCAGATTTTCAGGGAAAGTGATACAACTGCACTTCGTGACAGTTGGTATCAGAAGTTGATTCATTTGAAGTTTTGGGTTTTGAAGGTTGATGATTGTTGAAGGTAAAGTAGGTGTTGAAGACTTGCCGAATGGATGAAGATGGTTGAAAGGGCATTTCAGAAACTTGGAGACATGACTGGTTATTGGAAAGACGAAACACAGAAACGCTATGAAGCTCTTGTACAAGAGTGGGAGTTCTTGCTACATATGGGAAGCGGGATAGCAAATATGCGAGAGGACTTGAATAATCTTCATGGGAAGACTGATGAACTCAATGAACTTGATGAGGAGATATGACAGGGTGATCATTGACTCAGAGAACTCATGGATGAACGAGTTCGACTAAGGGAAAAGAGCACCATGGCACAGGGTAAAGTCAAGGAAATTGAGTATGATATTAAGAAGGATTTTCTTACTAGAAAGATCGTTGTGATAGAGCAAGATGAGCTCGATTACATTGGCAGACTTGGGGACTATCATCGAAACATGCAGCCAGATGTTCGAAAGATTGGTTCACTTCGAATGGAAGGAGTCAATGTGTGCTTGATTGGTACACTTAAGCAGGATGCGATGGAGGACAAGCTTGAAGGAACTCAAGCTGAACCAGGATCAAATTGCTTAGATGAGCCAAGCAAGGAGTTGAAGTACCTTAAGAAGGAAGTCAGGTCGAAGCACAAGTCGATAGACTCTTCTAAGGCCAAATTGTTGAAGAAGGTTGCTGAGGTAAGACGCAAGATCAAGCCGAAAGAGGATGGAGATGCCTTGAAGTTGAGTTTTGTGCAGGTGACCGTACATGGCAAAAGGTTTGTAGCTTTGGTGGACACGGGAGCTACTCATAGTTTCCTTAGTAGGAAAGCAACAAATTCTTTTGGGAAGAAAGCTGAAGTGGGAAGAGAGTGGAGTGCTTTCAAAGCAGTGAACTCTACCATGAAGGCTGTGACACGTGTATTGGAGAAGAGTCAGATGAGAGTGGGCTCTTGGTTTGGAAAGTTGGACTTGAGGATTGCTGACTTGGATGATCATTCTATGGTGCTGGGGCAAGACTTTCTGAAGGTTGCACAAGCCATACCAATGGTGGACCAGGACATTCTCTTGATTACAGCTGAAGGGAGAACCATGTTGGTTTCGATGAATAGGAGGAGTTGCTTGGGATATAGACCAAGAATGGCTTCTATGACTTTGTATCCAAAAGATCCGAATGTGAAGCATGAACATGTGGAGCAAAGAGGACTTGGATGTATGACTCAAACAACGAAGGAAGGGAAGTTAGTAGACTTTGTTGCAAGAGCTAGAAGGAAAGATGGAGGTAGAAAATCAATTTCACACATCTTGAGGCACTTGACAGGAGCATCTTCTACGAAAGATCTTCATCATGGAGTTGCATATGAAGGAAGTTTGAATACTTCTTCGATGGCAGTAGTTGGGGAAGATTAAATAGGTAGAGATCCAACTGGCATTGTGGAGTTTTGCAGATATGCCATGGGTATATATGACTTTTAGTGGATGAAAGACAAGCTTGATGAGCTTGGTTGTACACATGAGGAGGTTGAGGTTGTGCACAAGTACTTGAGGATGCAACATCAATCAGATACATGGGTGGATGAGAGTCAGGGAGGGAACTTCCTGGCCCTCCTTTCTCGATAGACAACCTTGGAGATGGGTTGGTGCAGTGGCCTTGACATTTAGGAGGGCTGCACCACCTTTACAAGGGGCCTTGGAGATAAGGCTTCTTTATTTGACTAGTTAATGATGCTTGGATGTATGCGACTGCATAACAACACATTGGCATTAGCATCATGGGCAACATGTGGCAGATGAGATGGGCATACCATGGACCTGATCATGGCTTATTTTACACTTGGATGGATTCTTGATCGAGTTGAGATTGTGACAGGATGTTGAGAAACAACCAACGGTGGCATGGGGGAGGTACATTTTCAGGGGTTGAGCATTACAGTTGGATTAGCTAACCAACTAGTTCGATGCCATGGGGGCATGTAGTGCATTGAGTTTGTGTCAAATAGATGTCTTGGTTTCTACTAAGATGTTGTGTTGGATGGAGTATTATGCAGAGATTCACATGATGAACGATACATGATGGAGATAGTTGTGATATATATGTTGCAGGGATGTTTGCAATATATGGACTGATCGAAGTCATGGATTGAGGAGACTTCCTGTTTATGAGGGCATAGACTAATGGTTTATGTGACATTGGAGCGAAGGTAGGTAGCATGAGCATCTTTGGGTGTTGGAGCTAGTAGCACTTTGCGACGATGGTTGGTGGAGAGAGTTGTCGAGGATGACAACCATTTAGAGTGGGGGAGTATGTCAAGCCCACGAGTTGGCAGTTGGTGTGCGACAGAGTGGGGCGACGACACTCGGTTAAATGCGACGAGTTGGTGGGCGGTAAGTGGGCGAGTCGGTTGTGACGATGGGATGAGTTGGTGTTGTGATGAGTTGGGGCGGTTAGTTAAAGGCGCCCAGGACATGAGTTGCAACGAGCCAACAAAGGGTCGAAAAACTGAAAGCTTATACGGTGTGATGTAAGCTTATATGGTGCGGAGGTAAGCTTATACAATGTGAAGTTGGGCAAGTGGACCTTGCAGGGCGATGACATGGGCAAGTCGATGTAAAGTGGGGGCATGGGTTGCCGAGTTGAGAGGTTGGCCTCCACGTTATATCCTTGGAGGAGCGTATAAGTAGAGGACGCCATGGAGGAGAGAAGGAAGTCAATCAATCATTTAAAGTTCAAACATCTTAGAGCGAGTTCAAGGCAATGGTGGACGAGCTATAAGGTGGACGGACGGAGTAAGGGCTAGGGCAGGCAACTGTAGACCGAAGCATCGAGCCGAAGAAACAGAACGCAGAGTTTCGTGTTTCGAGGTTGCAAGTTGGGCACGTCTGCCCGTCGGGCAAACTGGGTAGGGTGTCGCTGGACAGGGTGGGCACGTTTGTTTGGTGGGCAACTCGTGGTGGCGTCGTTGCACGACAGGGTGAGCTGCGGTTCGAAAGACGAGTTTCTGTGGGTAAGACTGTGGTTAAGGCTACGGTAAGGCACGCGAATGTGCAGGCGAAGCACTGGGGCGTTGGGTGAGTTGCGGACAGGCACCGGAAGGGTGACACACTGAGAGCAAGGGCCGAATGGTGCGACGAGCTGCAATAACTAGTTTGTGCGACGAGCTTGTGCGGAGGGCGGCCCGGGTAGGGCGCCTTTGCCCGATGAGTTGGGCGACCTGACCCGACAGGGGTGGGTGCTCTTGAACGACGGTTCGGGCACTACTGAATGGTGCAGACTGAACTTTGATTTTTGATAGAAATTGTAAGAAGGAAGTTGGGGTTCATTTACAAAGACTGTACTTGTATATTTTGTAAAAGATTATTATTATCATTGTGGGCAGTCTCATATCAGGGAGTTGCCCCTCCCATTAAAGATTGTATCCGCTGTACACATGTTATAAATGATAATGATGATGAATGAAGATTAAATGAATGTTTCCGCTTTTTTATGAATGTTAAAGGCTTACAAAGTGAAAAATAAACTATGGAATGTTAGGTGTAGTCCACACTTGAAAGTATTGTTGAAAAGAAATCGGGTGGTGGTGCCGCACTTGCCTATGAGCAGTTGAAAAACTACCGGCAAGATAGGGTCGTGACAAAAAGTAACAGGTTGTACAAACTACAACTAGAATCACCAATGGCACTAATAGGCAGTCATGGAGACAAGGATTTGAACGAACTATGGCATAGAAGAATGGGAGATTTGCACCATGGGGCTTTGAGAATTCTCAGGAGCACTGTAACAGGAGTTGCGGATCTTAGTACAGAACAAGATGTTGTATGCAGAGGGATGTGCTCTAGGAAAGTATCCCAAGGCAACATTTCCTAGAATTAAAAACAAGGCCAAGAGTGTACTAGGATTGATACACTCAGATATCTGTGGACCCATGTCCACTAAAGCTCTTAGTAGTACCGAGTACTTCCTTACCTTAATTGATGACCACTGAAGGAAAGCTTGGATTTATTTTCTGAAAACCAAGGACGAGGTTTTTTGTCGATTCAAAGAGTTCAAGAATCCATTGGAGAATCTGACTAGGAAGAAAATAAAAGTTTTATGCTCAATAATGGTGGATAGTATGTCGATAAGGACTTCATTAATTTTTGCACTAAGGAGGGCATCAGAAGAGAGTGGACAGCTCCATACAATTTGGAGCAGGATGGAGTAGCAAAAAGAAAGAACATGACTATTGTAGAAGCATATAAAGAACATGACTATTGTAGAAGCATATAAGGCCACGATGTATGATCAGGATATGCTAATATTCCTGTGGGCAGAAGCATGCAACACATTAGTCTATGTTCAGAATAGAACTCCTCATCGGGCATTGGGCAAGATTACTCTAGAGAAAGTCTTCATAGGGAAGACGCTTGAAGTTAGTCATTTCAGGATATTTGGGAGCTGAGCATATTGCCGCATACCTGAGGAAAAGAGGAAGAAGCTGGATCAAATTGCAGAGAAAGGATATCTAGTGGGATATAGTGAGAACGCTAAGGCATACAAATGATATCTTCTAGGGAGTAAGAAGGTAGTAGTTCGACGAGATGTGAAGTTTGTGGAAGACAGGGCTTTCAGAAAATATCGAGAAATGCCTTCCGAGGAGTAGTCAAAAGAGGAACCGTTGGTCAAACCTCTTCAACCAACGGAGGAAAAGAATTCTTCCTCGGGTCAGGAAGAATCACAGGATGAGGAGGAGTTAACAGAAGCACCTGCGGGTGGAGGAATAACGAGCAGGGAACTTTGTCAGATTCTGTGAGATGTAGAGGAGTTCATCGGTGCGCCAAGGAACAATAAGAGGGAGTGAAAACAACCAGATAGATATCAGGCATTAGTAGCTCAGGATGGGGAGCCTGCCAGTTTCTAGGAGGTAGCGCAACATCAGGTTTGGCTGGATGCGATGGTAGAGGGGTACCACTCCATAATGGTGAACGATGTCTAGGAGGTAGTGCTAAGGCCTCAAGACAGATCAATGGTAGGTTCGAGATGGATCTAAAAGATCAAATACGCTACATGCAACAGTGTTGGGAAATACAAAGCCAGGTTTGTGGCTAAGGGTTATGCTCAGAAGGAAGGAATTGACTATGAAGAGACCTTCACCCCAGTAGCCAGGTATACATCTATTAGAACCATGATATCTCTTGCAGCACAGATAGCGTAGGAGATTCATCAGATGGATGTCAAAACGACATTTCTAAACGGTGTGATAAAAGAAGAGGTATACATTGAACAACCAGAGGGCTTTGAGACACATGAGAAGAAGTCCATGTATTTATATTGAAGAAAGCCTTGTATGGACTGAAACAGGCACCTAGAATGACGCAGATCCAAATCTCTACTATCTGGTTGTAGAGAATGAACTTCTAATATTATTAATATATGTGGATGATCTCTTCCTGACATGATCATCCAGGCTCATAGGGGATTGCAGGAAGAATCTAGCCACGGAGTTCGACATGAAGGATTTGGAACGAATGCATTATTTCCTGGGGTTGGAAGTTTGGTAGCAAAAGGGGGAGATCTTCCTTGGGCAAGATAGATATGCTACAAAAATCCTGAAGAGATTCTGTAGACCCATGGCTACTCCAATGATAACCAATTGGAAGAAGATTGATGCATTAGGAGACAAAGATGTTCATCCCACCTTATACACGCAACTCATAGGGTCCTTGATGTATCTGGTCAATACCAGGCCAAACATTTGCTGCACTGTGAACACCCTTAGTGAATTCATGGTGGAGCTGAAGAGGGCGCATTGGGCAACATCCAAACATGTTCTTGGGTATTTACAGGGAATAGTCGATTATGGACTCTTGTACACCAAGGGTAAGGATATCAGATTGAGTGGGTTTACTAATGCAGATTGGGCAGGAAGTTCAATGGATCAGAAAAGTACCTCTGGGTATTGTTTCAACATTGGATCAAGAATGACCTCTTGGTGCAGTAGGAAACAAAAATCTGTGGCTCCGAGCTCAGCTGAGATAGAACACATGGCCGCAAGCATAGCTTCGTGCGAGGCCATATGGCTTAGAAAACTGCTTGTGAACCTATTCAGAAGAAAGATGGAGGCGACCAGGATCATATGTGATAATTAGAGTTACATCAAGCTCTTTGAGAATCCGGTGTTTCACGGTCGGTCAAAGCATATTGATATCTGGTGTCACTTTGTCAGAGACTGTGTCCAACGAGGAGCTGTATAGTTGAGCTACACTCCTATAGGAGAACATGTGGCAAACATCCTTAACAAGGCCCTTGGAAGAACTAAGTTTGATTATTTCAGGGAGAAGATGGGGATGATAAAGAATCCATTTTAGTAGCAAAAATGGGTATGATGTTGCAGTGCAGTAGCAGTCAACAATAGCATGATGCGACATGATGAGGAGGAGTTTGCAGTGCAGATGTAGTGTTGGGAAAAAGGACCAGCAACAACACAAATGCATAGGGAGTTGCAGTGTTGGGAAGATGGACCAACAACAACACATATGCAGAGGGAGCTGCAGTACAAATGTAGCAGTGGTAGTGATAGAGCCATGGGCAGTAGTGCAGAGGAGGTTAAGCAGGGAGGCTTAGCATCAACACAGGTAACGATGCTGTATGATCAGAGTAATGCTGAGTGTGGAGTATTACTAGAGCACAGTCCTCGTTAAGAGGGAGTGTTTATTTGGGGTAGCATCGGATGTGCTCTAGCTATGAAAAATGGTGGAGAGGCTAAAGAACATGAGATTTCCAAGACCCAGAAATGGTTTGAGCAAATTCTAACCGTTTGGAAGATATTAAAATAATTAATATTTTTAATGGAGTTCTTAAGTCTAAACTTAGGAAAAATAAAATATTAATGGATATTAATATAAAACTGGGTTAGAAGGTTCCAAAAATCACGATCATGCCAAATCTAATCTTAGCCGTTGATTAGATCTAATCTTAGGTGTTGATTGGAGATCTAATCACGGCTGTTGGAGGACCAACAAGAAAAGTATAAGAGGCTCGAGGGTCAATTGGAGAACACACTGAGGGAGACCAGTCAGTTCGATTTCTGGAGCAGGGATAGCTGAGAAATTCGAACTAGTGGTCTGGAGAGCAATAGGAGGTAGCAAGTACGAAACAGAGAGTCAGGAACAACACCAAGGGAACAACACAGAGGTTGGAGAGGTAGACGCAGAGGCTGCAGACTGCGCAGTCACTGGAGGGCCTGCTTGGGTGACGCAAAGAGGCCCAGTGCTGTTGCAGAGAGGCAGGGGGCTAACGTAGAGGGTTTGGGAGCTATGCAAAGGTCAGCTAGGTTGACGCTGAGACTGGGGGAAATACTGAAGAATTTTCTTTCTGTTAGGTAAGCCAGTTTGGCACCCAGTTGTACTGAAGAATTGCTAAATAATAAAATCCTCGCTTGCTGCACCGATTTTCCAACATTGGGTTTTGCCGGGGACATTTGTCCAAAATATTTGTGTCGATGTGTTAAATTCTTGTGCATGTGTTTGTTTTTGTATTATGATGTGATATCTGCAGTAGAATTTATTTCAATGTTTACTGAAGTATTTTCATAAATAACTTATTCGGAAATAAGTAGCTAAAATAAATTAGTTGTTGCAGTGATAGAATTTTCACGCCATCATTGCAAAATGTTTCTCCAACTTGGAGGACAACTTGTCGATCTTGGCTGATGTTGCCTGCTGGTCCTGCTTTTCCTGCTTGTCCTTCTTCTTGAGAGGACACTGAGTATTGTAGTGGCCAAAGTCGCCACACTTGAAGCACTTAACCTTTGACAGGTCTTTCCTCTTCTTCTTCAGCTTCCCCTGCCCTTGATTGAGACCCTTTGATGCAAGGGCCACATTCTCCTCTTCCTTCTAACTCTTCACGGTCTTGCTACTGCTACCGCTGATGGTGCTCTTTACTAGAGCTCTCCTCATCTCCTCTTGTTGGAGATCGGCCCACACGCTGTCCCAACCAGACAAAGTGTCTCTACCCAATATACTTTGGAAAAACACTTGCCAGTGATCTGAGATACTATTTAGTGCCATTCATACAAGCTCTTTAGGTTGGAGTGCCTCCCAAACGGTTGTTAGCTGATCTCTGACCTCCTTAATTCGAGCGAGGAAGGGATCTATGCCTTCACCCTTTTGCATCCTAATAGTTCTCTCCTTCTCTAGGAGAAACATCTTCCACTGCTTGGCAGAACTCTGATATAGCATAGAGAGAGCTACCCACATTTCCCTGGTAGTGTTCTTGCCAAAAATGTGCAAGACTATGTGATCTTGGACTCCATCGAAAATCATCCTCTTCGCCTTCGCCATTTCCTTCCTGTACTCCTTCAATTGATCTGCATCTTGGGGAACTGCTACCACATCGTCCATGTAGGTTGTCAGGCCATATTCATCTAAAAGGAAGGACATCCTAGCCTTTGAGATGGCACAGTTGGAGGATCCCTCCAACCTATCTTGATCTCTAAGCCCTGTCGTGGCCATCACAAAAGCTGTTGAAAACTCTCTCTTTCCTTCTGCTTGGCTGCTGCTCTGCTATATGCACTCCCTTCTAGAGTGAGAGAATCTGCACTCAGAAAATGCCAATTTGCTGCTAGAAAATTGGAATTCTTGGCTAGACACCCTCTGAGAGAAATTTTCTCTCCACTGTGTGTGCTTTTTCTCTTCCACACAACACAAATTTTGCTGTTGAAAAATCCTTTGCGTCTAACCAAGGAACCTGCTTAGTGAAAATCTGAGCTATTGTTGCTCCCTCTAATTGCTGGAATCACAGGCTACTCAATTTTTCTACAACCCTGCAATTGAAAATTGAATTCCTGCCCCCAACAACTCGGCCTACCTGTCTAAGCACTGCATTGCCTCTAAGAATTTTGGCCTGTTACTCCTTCAGAGTAGCGAAATTATTTCCTTTGCTTCTAAGCTTCCGTGCTGAAAATTCCAAAACTGGAATCCCATTGCAACAACTCGAATTACTTCTTCTAATTGTTAATTAATTTAACAATTTATTTGCTACGACAAATATCAAATAAATCACATTGCAAACTTCACAAAGAAAACTATGGAAATAAAAAGTGTTGGAAACTGAGAAAATACTAGCATACACACAATAAAATTGACACTGTTATTTTTGGACAATTGTCCTCGGAAAAATCCAATGTGGAAAAACCGGTGCAACAATGAAGGTCATGTAGTAGTGAAATTCTAAGTACAATCTGGATGCACAAACTTGCAATCCACTACAGGAGATATTGACCACAAAAATTAGTGAGACAAATTTTGTCTCACTCGACACTGATCTAGCTCCAAAACTGGCTTTGAATGGGCTCCATGAAACCCTTTGATCAACCTCTGTGTCAAGCCTGCGCAGTCACTGGTACGCTCTGCCTGGAACTGCAACTGTTCAAGCCGTTTGTCCAATCTAGCCTCAAGAATGACTCGTTGGCACCTTCCGGAAAACTTCTTGGTGTCCAAGAACTGAATCAACCCTCTATCTAGCCAAATCAAATTGCTGCCTCTGAAGCTTTTGTGTTCCGTCTGTGCAGCCTCACTGAAGAAACTCAATCCTCTTGTCGCTGACTCTCCAGATCTGGAAAATCTCCTCCGGACTCACTGGCCCTGCCCCTCACTCATTGCTTCGATCTTCTGCTCTCCAACAACTGACTGCTGCTACTATGGAAATCGATCTGCTAAGGAAATCAAACTTTCTGGTGTATCTTCTCCAAGTGCCCATCGAATTCTTCTTAGAATCCTCTGTTGGGGCTCCAACGACCAAGATTAAATCTTAATCAAAGGCTAAGATTATCTTGAAGTCGATCTTTGTGAGTTTCTAGACAATTCTTACCTTGACTTAATTAAGTCTAATCAATTAACCATATTCCTTAAGTTTAGACCTAGGAAATATTTAAAATTGGTTAACAATATAATTAAGTCATCTTTAGGTGGAATTTCTAGAAACTATTTATGGGTTTTGGAGATCTCATGTATTCTAGCCTCTCCACCATATTTCATGGCTAGAACACATCTGATGCTATAAAAACTAACACCAACCGGCTTAGCATGACTAGGGCAGCTGATCCAAGGCCCAGAGGGGGTTTGTCTCACCCTTGATACATGGGAGGGTAGGCACCAGCATTACAGCCCTCATTTTGAGCAGTCTACAGACTTATCTTTCATCAGGAGACCCGTGAGACGAATGTTTGTGCCCCAAAACCACTATGGACACTGTTAACGCTCGAATCTGCCTCAGGCTGAAGAAGGCAAAACTCAAGGCAACATCAAACCACGCTCAGCCTCGTAGCTAGCCCTACGAGGACAGGAGAGGGCTCTCTCCAGGTCAATCTCGGAAATTACAACCAATGAGGTTCGAGATGACTGAAATTGTAACTAATCTTAGGCTAGGTATTAAGTGCAGAGGTTTAAAGTTGATTTTGGGGCTTTTGTTGAGTCGAAGGGAAAGGCAATTTTGGGTGCGGGGATGAGACACAGTTTTTGCAGAGATCTGATTGGAGCAAGGTAGGCAATTGTTTTGATGCCTTAAAAGCTAATGAGGTGAATAGATCTGACAGGTGAGGAGCTAAGGAGAGCAAGGAAATCTCAAGAATTCTCCTTAAACAGAAGAAAACATAGAAGATCAAACAAACTTAAAGGCAGAGCATACAAGTTATGAATTCTACCTTAACACTTCATTTGTTCAATTACAGAAGATGAGAGAAGGCAAATGATACATATAACAACTTACAAGCACTGAAAGAAGCACACCATCAAGACATAAAGCCACATGAATTCCAAAGAGTGCTGCAAAACCCTGGTCTTTCCTTTGCCAAAATGCTGAAGTAGAAATGTACAATAGAGTCTCAGCTTTTCCCCAAGAGTCCAACCATGAAAATGACTAAGAAAATACATAATATAGGCAAGCTAACTCATTCCCTTGCTTCTAGGGGTTGAGTTGATCATCCTAGGAGCTGTTTCAACCAATTCTAAACATGGAGCAAGAATCTAGTTGACCAAAACAACCTACTTCTAAAAAGAAGGAAATTGATTCATTACATTAATTTCTTGGTAATTTGTGAATGAACCATCTAGAAGGAGATAAATAAGTGCCATGTTACCTTACATACATCAAATTACATCATGTTTAGTTAAAAATCATCTCAGGGAGTGAAACTAGTGAAAACTGGCCGAGTTCTGAGCTGAAAGGTGAAAACTGTGCCAAAAAACCCTGTGCGCCGCGCGCCTTTCCACCTGCTTTTGGGGCACTTCCCAGCATCCAAATTGAGCTCACGATAGCTCATTGGAAAGGTCTGGATGTCTACTGTCCAACCCAAGTGGAATTTTCCAATCTGGTGTCCATTTGCCCCTCGAAAAGTGCATTCTCCCAAGACTGCTTCCTGTGTGTCCAAAAAGGGGCAGTGAGGTCATTTTTTGCATGTTTTTTGACCTTTTGGGGACCCAAACCTTGATGAAATGCCTTGGCAATAACTGAGCATTTATATTTCATCATGACAAATCCAAAACTGCAAGCCATTTGTGATTTGGACCTCCCAATCTTATGGGTCGCGCGCAGCGCGCTACGCGTTGAGCCAAAAAACCTGTTTTTAGGACAAAATTTTCTCCAAATTTCTTGAAATTTGGGCTGGGGGTCCCCAATCAAGTACCATGCTCAGCCAAAGAGGCTTCGGCCAAAATCTGAAGACGATCAAGCTCCTTTTCTCTTTTTTTGCTTTTTGACCGCTTTCTTCAATTTTGCCTTAAGACTTCTAATTCGCCCCTTGAAAACTAGGTTCCGGGCCTTGTAATGCATAGCCATGTGTTTTAATAATGCATTGTCTCTATTGGCCTTTTTCAGCCGCTCCTCCAAGTAGATGTTGACCCTCTCGAGATTAGCCTCTCGATCCTCATTTACCTCTTGCTCTAGAGAAGTGAACTCAATTTCTCTATGTTGGGTAGCTTGGCAATTCTCACGGATGTTCTGTAGCTCTATGATCACGTGCTAGTCCTCAAGCTGCTTATTCCGCTGCTCTAGATACCTGATATTTGACTTTGCCATCTCCAGCTGGATTTGCAAGGCTCGAATGTCTGTTTCTTGCTCTTTGATAATCTTGATATATTGGGCCTCCTCTGTTTCTGAAGCTGTCTCATCATCATGAATAATAACAAACCCTGATTGCTCACCTGAAGGCCTCTCCTCATGCTTGGGCTTCTTGCCCCTATCCTGTACCTGCGGTGCTGCTATCGGAAGCGAGGCCCCTTCCACACGAGGTGGAGATAACACTCGCTGTGCTGATGAAGTCAACGAGACCCCTTCCACCCCGGGTGGAGATAGTACTCGTCGTGTAGATGCAAATAAGGCCCTGTGGCCTCGCTGGTATGTCACATATGGAGGAGCACTTATATGCTCAGTCTCGGGAATGCCTGGCTGGTGTGAAGGTGCTCCCTCATCATGAACTATCTTGGGAGGTGGCTTTAGTGCTGCGAAATAATCACGGGAGATGAAATCTTCCCAAGTAATGCCCTGCTGTGCCAACTGATGCATCACTATGATTTTGATCAACGCATAATGATATATGCTCTTATGTTGATGTGCTAGGCTCTTCCTTTGTACTAAAGGCACCATCCTCTCTATGTTGCGACACATGAAAAACGGAATGTTCATCATACGTACCCTTGTGAAATGCATCAACAAACAGACATGGTATGCATAGAGACGCGAGAATCTGCCCTCACAACTGAAATATCGAATGATGAGTTTCATCAATGGTGCATACTCATCCCTCAGGAATCTGAAAGGAAAAACTGCACTCAAGTGTCTTATATACCCAGGCTTGTTATATGGCTCATAGTAGAATCTGTCTAACAGCTGGCGTTTACTCCATTCCTCACCTACATTTGGTATCCGAGTGGCCTGAGCAATAGTCTCGGGTGATAAGGTGAAATTCACTCCGGCAAGGTTTACATGACCATCCTGTAAATGTAGAACAAATAAACGGACTAGTTCCCGATGATGCTGGATTTGTGAGATCAGCTCACAGTATTCGAAACATGATTGATACCAAAAACAATCCATTGCAAGTGGACAAGCTTGCAATTGAGCCAAAGAAGTAGGCTCCTTCCTGACATGCTGACCACTTTTGCCACCTTTGTGATACCTCTGTGGCACATTTGGCACATTTACCTCCGGTGTAGAATCACTATCATAATCCTCCTCATAGACTGACTCGGTCTCTGACATGTTTTTGAAGACAAAATAGCTGGAATATATATATGTTGATGTGTAAACTGTGTGCTCAATCGCTTGTAGACTGTTCTTTTGTTCTAAAAATGCTGTGACCAAGGGGAAAAACAAATACACAAGGGAGTATTAGGAAAGGGGTAAACATTAGGGAATTAGGGAGTTTGGAAATAAAATTTAATTAGGGAGAGGAGGGGAAATCTATATATGAGAATAGGGTTTTAGGGTTTGGGATATTGAATAGGTTTAAGGAGTTTTTTTTTTTGTTTATATAGGGATAAGGGATTAGGGGTTTATTGATTGTAATGTAGGATTAATGAGTGGATTTTAGGGAATGAGGAATAAAGGGAAATTGGGAAAAGAACAAATCTTGGTCACAAAATTGTTTTCAAAACCTACAACAATTTTTTCATATTGGCAAAGGGAGGCTTTCAAAATCTTGTCTCAACGGCCATTATCCACGAACCCACCACATTTATCATCAAATACAAAGCAATTGCAGTGGATGAGAGCCTACCTGACAAATTGATGCAAAGAGGAGGTGAATTCACGCGTTTTTTGGGCTTAAACCCTAGTGCGCCGCGCACTTCGCCCAACGCGCCGCGCGCCTTTGATATGCCGCGCCCTTGTAGTTTTACACTGGGTTTTACTGTCTGATGTGCCGCGCTCCCCTGATGCGCCGCACGCCCAGCTCAATGCGCCGCGCGCTCTGAAACTGCTCCAATTTTCTCACGAACTCACAAACCCGCTTTGGAATGATGTTTTTCACTCTTGGCATGCAAAATGAGTTTGAAATGTCATGGAATATCTTTATAAAGACTCACTTTTAATTTTTGCTTGGTCCACGACCCATTTTGTAATGTTTTGTCATTGACACTTTTTCAAGATTTAATAGACTTGTGAGCTTTTTGGTTTCCTCCTTAAATTTGGTTGAAATAATGATTTTCTTTGCAATTCTTTGCAGGGATAGATGTGATATGATCTGGCAAAGGAGACCAAGGCTGCGCTTAGACGATTCAAGGACTAAAATTTTTGAAGATTTTTTACAAAAATGAGACTTGTCTTCAAAACAGAGTTTTGAAGAAAAGTCCTGATTTATCTGTATAATGATGAAATTATTGAAGTAACCACCTATCGAGAACATCCCTCTGGCCTGCTGGGCTTCTTAGACTTTGCAAAACAAGACTGACCCAAACCTAGACCTAATGACCAAGAACCATTGTTATGACCTAGAAATTTGAAACAGGACTGTACATGACCTTTGAAGACTTGTTTTTATGAATAGACCTGAACCAGCAGTGCCAAGCACGAGGGGAATGAGTAACAGAAACCATCCCGTCAGAGTTATGGCATGCCTAACGAAATGCAACTAAGTGAAATTGATGGGACACCTAAACATGAAATGCAAAAAGAGCTTTGATCTCTGACAGAGGGATAACTAGACCGACTCTAATAGACACTACATGATGATTTGCATGGAAAATTAGGGATTGTTGTCGCGCAGATTGACACGACAACGCTCAGACCGGGGGCTGTCACTCTGATCCCCGATCCCTCCGTTTAAGCCTGTCTCCTGCGGCTAAGGGGGGTAGTCCCTGTGAGATAAGGAGACCAACTGTCGACCAGTTGGTTGGGAGACACGAGATACGATATAAAAAGCACTCGATGGATTTGATTAATTTAGCAGACCAGTGCCTTAGGAGATGGTGGTTAAAATGATTACTTGTTAAATGATATGAAAAAATATGGACCATGAACAGCAATCATCTACCATCAACTAAATCACAATGCTCTTAGAATGACCAAAACGATATCCAGCAATTGAGAATTTAAAAAAAATGAATGCTTTAAACCACCACGAATCACAAACCATTAACCAGATATCAATTTCGCATCTCGACTTGAAAATTTAGATCTCAGCATGAAAGATGATAAATCCCGAAAATGACTGGATCTGACGAAGAGAATTTTCCACAAATTTTTTATACTTTTTTTTCGATTTTTTTTTTTTTTTTGGAACTAAAAAAGCAAAATTCTAAATCTAAACCTAAAACCCTAAAAGGCAAAATAAAATGAAACTATTTAAAATAATCTAAATCTAAAACTCTAATTTTTTTTTTTTTTAAAAGAAAATAAAAAATTGTAAAATCAAACAAAACCTAAGAATAAAAAAAAATTAATCTAAAACTTAACTTATGTCTAAAGTTAAAACAAAACCTCTCATTTTTATATTAAATAAAATCTAAGAAAAATGAAACTATGTAACAATATCCTAAATAAATTTAAATCTAGAAAATTAAAAAAAAAGAAAACGTGAGCCAAATTTTTTAAAACTTTAACTAAGCCAAATACCTATCACATGTTTATAAAGTCGTATGATGAATAAAACAATGAACAATCGAGAAAACGACGGAACGTGACAGGCTCAGAGAAAAAGAATGCGTACCACAGCCGAAAGCCTCAAACCGTTAAAGGACTTACGCTGCAGCGTTTACGTTTATTATACCCTGTCTCGGTCGACGGTGAATGCAGTGTTTTGCAATCGCGTTAGACGCATACAATGCCTAGATGCACAGATGGCCTTGCCTTGATCGCAGTCGAATAGGGCGTGTAAGAATTGTAACTCTGTCTACAGGTTGAAATGGCAGCACGTCGATAAGCTGGACGGCGGAGGCAGTAACCCACGCAGACGATGGCACGATGATAGATTGCAGTCACTTAGGATGAAATTGGTTTTTTTTTTTTTTTTTATACAGTCGTTGCCACGAATTATTGAAAAACCGATGCTGCCATGGGGTGTGGAAGCAGCAACTTCCTCAAATGTTTATTGCCGTCAACTAATGAACTTGCCACGAGACTGCAGGTACATGGCTTTCAGGCACCAGGAGTGTGGTGATTTATAACAAATGCGTAGGCACTTTCAGGTTGATGGTCAATGTGTTAACGAAGTGCAGTTTCATCCAAACGTCCTGATGCTGGCCTGATGGAATGCGTTGAATGATCTTCGCTACCTGGTGTCCACTGTTTGCAATTACGCAGCCTAGACGGCTATTGGAAGAACACGTGGGGAAAAATCCGGACAGAGAAAGACTTAAATCGATTGGGAATTTACCTGCCAAAAATAATTTCGAAAAATTTTCATGTGATAAAATGAAACCTAAAAAAAACCCTAAACCCTAATAAAAACTGCATAAAGCAAAAAATTTTTGAAACCCTAGATCAGAAAAATTTGAAACCCAGATTTAGCAGTAAGCACAGAAAATATTTTAAGAATAAAAATTTGAGGTTTTCACTGTGAAGAACTTCAGAAAATATCTCATGCAAATCAGATAAATAAACCGAATGATAGACCCAGGATCAAATCCAACTGGGCTCAACAAAAAATGCTTGCGGGAGTTGGCTGGTTCAGCCGAGAACTTCCCCGAACGCCCACAAAATTTCCTTCAATGATGTTTTCTGCACAGCTCAAAACAACTGTCAATAAAGAGGGTAAAAATGCTGCTAGATCTCAGGAAGTAATGGAGATACCTGCCATTACTTCAGAAACCCTAACGGCACTCAAACCCCAGCAAGTGAACAAGATACCTGTGCTCACAATACTCTACAAAAAGCTATTATTAATGGCTGAAAATAACATATGCAAAAAATGAAATGATCTCACAGCATTTTAAGAGAGTAACACCAGCAAGATATGGACCCCAAAGTCTTCTTTTATTAACCAGAAACAGATTTACAAGAGAGCTTCTTCCAGTACTGACTCACAGATCGAATATCTGAAATGACCACCTAAGACCCTATATAAAGGAAATGATCCCAACGGCTAGTTCGAATGATCCATGTAGAAATGATTTCGACCGTTGATGAGGATCAAGACATCTCTTGATCTCATCCGTCGATTTATTCACTTAAAATATTATTATTTTATTTAATTTTTTTAATTTTTTATTATTTTTTATTTATTTCATTTTTTAAATTTTTTATTATTTTTTATTTTATTTTTTTTAAATTTTTAAATTTCTTAATTTTTATTTATTTTATTATTTTATTTCATTTTTTAAATGGATCATCGAACTAAGCCTTTGGAAACATCACCTAGGACCTAGGACTTAGGACTCACGAGGGGATTTAAAACATTTTCAACCCTCAAGAAACATTTCATGATGACTTTTTACAATTTACATCTCAAGGGGACAACCCCACTTAATACAGACCCTCACAAAACACCCAGTTCTGCAACACAACTATAATCTAGCAGATCAACACACTAGGATTCTCCTAAAGTTCTAATGACAAAATCCATCCCGGCTTTGGGGTAAGGTTTGAAGGAAAACTCTGCCGATCCATGGATCGGTGAGACGAAAAACCTTCCAGGACGTAGATTACCACTAGAAAGTTAGGTCCACCTAGGCAATACACATACACGACTCATGTCTGCTAAGATTATTTACAATTCATACATGCAGACTGGGTTTACAATCAAAATGATCAAGCTGCTGATGACTGCTGGATGGCACGGACACGCTGATCAGGTGCTGCCCTTTTCTTGCAAAGAAAAAGGGGGTGTACTGCATGGGTAGTTGACCGGTAGAGGTCAACAGGGACCATCCCATAATTCATCTTTATTGGAGCCGTCTCTCTCTTCATGGCACTTTGAGAATTCAACGAGGCTTGCATGGAAAATTATGGACCATCCCATAATTCATCTTTATTGGAGCCGTCTCTCTCACCATGGCACTTAGAGAATTCAACGAGGCTTGCATGGAAAATTATGGACCATCCCATAATTCATCTTTATTGGAGCCCTCTCTCTCATCATGGCACTTTGAGAACTCAACGAGGCCTTCAAATGACCCTTCTTCATCATGACATCATCAATTCATCTTTTTCATAACTTATGATAGCTACTTGGTCTGCTTGTGACCAGGGCTTGTTTTGAACACTTTATTTTATAATTTTGGGGGCTCAGTAGTCTAATTCGATTTAGAGAGACTCATATAAATAGAAATGAGTCTCGCTTGTGAGAACTGATCATCATCACTTGAATTCTTCTCTTGTAAAATAACTCACACTTTTTCTTTGGAGACTATTGGAGATTCTTTGATGCATTTTGACATTTGGAGCTCAAAATTTTGGATCTTCTTTTAAGCTACTTCATGATTTGTGGTTGGATATATCATATTGTCATTTGTAAGTGCTTCTTGTTGAATATTTCTCTTGGAATAATGTCTAATGTATGGAATTGTGCAACTAGTAAATGTGCTTATGCCCTAATTTGTTGAATATAATTTTGTAAATCTATTTGGTTGGCAATTACATATGTTACTCATTGCATGAAAAATAATTAATGTTCCTAGTGGATGAGATTTTTTCTTTCTTCCATGAAAATCCATAAATCTTGAGTGAGTAAATGTTAAAGGTTGGTTGCTAGGGCATTAATCATTAGCCTCCTTAAGGATGGTTTTGGCCAATTTTAAATCATATAAGACCGCATAGCCCAAAGGATTAGGCACTAGTCCAAGATGTTTGGTGATCAACTCTTCTCCTCCCCATATTTTCTCTTAAATTTCGGTCCCCTAATGGTATGGCGAAAATCTAGGGCTTACAACAATTTTTTTTGGAAGTGATTTGTTTGGAATCAGAGGTTCCAAACCAGTGTTGCAGGAACCATCTCCCCCACCCCAAGGATCTGGAGGCAGATCCGTGTCCCGTACGGATCCACCATCGAACCTTCGGCGAAATCGTGGATCGGAAAATCGGATCCGTAGTTCCGCCTTTTTTGGCGACTCTTGGAAAATTAGATCCGTGGGCGCTCGATCTGCGGTTCCTACTGCCTGATCCGCCGATCCAGAAAGGATCGGGTGCGGATCTGTAGAGGTTCAGGTGTGTATCCACTGCGGATCGCGGGCGGTTCCAAGAGAAGGTGGACAGTTTTGCGGGGATTTTTTGTTTTTGTTTTTTGGAAATTTGGAATTGTTATGTGAGGAACTACACTTTCCGAATACTCCCAAGGTGACCCTTCATGCTTCCTAGATGGTCCCTAATGGTAATGTTAAATTCTTAAAGTAAAAGTAACATTCTCCTTTACCTTTCATTTCCGTCCTTTTACTTAAATTTTTAACGTTACCATGAGATGACTCAAAATGTTTGAGAGTGGTTCCAACCTCATCAGAATTCATATGGAGAAAATAGAATTTCATATCCCATTCAAAATTCATCAGACTTAATACTTTTCAGGATCATTGGGATTGTGGCATTTCATTGGATTATATCATGTATGAGGGCATGTGATTGGCATTTAATCAAGACCACCAAACCCTATATGTACCCCACTGTTGGTGTTATTGATTGTTGAACTCCTTTGTCATGGCCTTAACAATTATGTACCCTTCACTCAAGTCAAAATCATTGATCAGGCATGTTAAACTTTCTCTACCATAATATAAGGCTTGGATTAAGTTGTTTGATCAAAACTGGGCAATGTTGACTAAAATCCCTATAGAATTGAAATAGAGGCAAAGGCTAGACAAGAGAAGAGGAATCTAGATTGTAGGTGGTTGATGCTAGAATAATTAATCATTGATGTACAATGGATGCCATATCTATCTTGATTTATGTAAAAATATGCATGTTTTCTTGTCTTCTACAACTAATTTGGCATTTTGGATGTTTTTTTTATAATATAAATGCAAAATAATATATATATATATATATACACAGAGAGAGAGAGAGATAGATAGATATTGCATATATATATATATATATATATATATATATATATAGTAGACGCTTCCGAGATGCTTCACTTCCTAGATTTTTGGGAAATGGCACTTCCGCATCTCCGTTTCCAAAAAACGTTCTCGCTTCATGCATCGTTGGTCCAAACATCAAACTCGTGGTCTAGGCTATATATGGTCCAAGTTTGGTGGACATCCGCCCGAGTTTCATCCATAAAATCTCTTGCCGTAAGTTCTACTCCAAGAGGGAAAACCTAGGCCTTTCTCTCTTACCTTAGGGACTTATTTGAGGGTTGTATGAGCATAGTATTCATTGGAATGAATCATAAGAAACCCCTTCTCCTCTCTTGCCTTGACCTAGTGAGTACCTTGGAAGTATTTCTTCCCACAAAGTTTAGCCTAGTGAGAGTGTGTGGTTTAGCCTCTCCACAAAGTTTTGACACTAGAATACTGTCTGATGCTACAAAAACTAACACATCCCCCTTATGCGTATCCTCTCTTGCGCGTTTTCCCGACCTGGAAACTCGGCAGAACATTGTATTTTATTATGCCACAGTAAAATCAAAGTACAATATATGGATGCCCAAACTCATAATTCTCCAACAAAATAATCTGGCCAAATAATTTGTGAGACAATTTATCTCACCCGACAACTGATCTTGCTCCAAAATCTAGCACTGTCTGGGCCAATCAAAACCCTTGCGTAAGCCTTTGCTACTTGCACTACCTGTGGGGCTACTTTGATTTTGTCATTTTGCTAACTCAACCACTGGACATGACTTGCTTGGCCTCTTGGAACCTCTTCCGGCCACTAGCATCTGAATTGACCTCCTGTCTGGCTAAATTGAATTGCTCTCTGAAGCCTTCTACGCAGCCTCACTGAGAAATAATGCAGTGGTCCTGCTGCTGACTTCCCCGCATTGGAACTTCATCAAAAATCACTGTTGCTGCTCCCTCAATCACTGATGCTCTGTCTCAAATTTTCTCTTGTTGAATCTCTGCTACAGGATAACTTGAGCTGCCCAAGGAACTCACTCTCGCTCTCTCTCGATGTGTCTATCTCCATACCCATCAATTTGCTCTTATAATCGTTCATTGCTTCACCAATGACCATGATTAGATCTCCACCAATGGCTAAGATAATCTCAAACTCATTCTGTGTAAGTTTCTATAGCTTTCTCACCTTTCCTTAGTTAACTAATATTAATTAACCAAAATTTTCCCAGGTTAGACTTAGGAAATTTTTAATGATGGTTAAATAATTTAATTAAGGTGTTTCGCAAGCCTTTCTCGCGAAACTTTTCTAGGTTTTGAAGATCTCATGTTCGTAGCCTCTCTGACACAAATCGAGACTAGAACACCTGTCCGATGCAACAAAAACTAACACTCCCTCTTTGCGGGGAAGGTGTTCTGTCTTCTCCCGTAAGATCTTTCTTCATGTTGTTGATGTCTGACATTTTTAACAAAGTGTCACTGTCCACCAAGCTACTGTGCATACTCTGATTCATCTGCTAACTCTATAGCTTATCCATCGTGCATCTTTGCTGTTGTTGATATCTCCACTGCTGCCAACTCTGCTGTGCGTTGCAACTGATCTCATGCTACTGCTGGGGCTGTAACTATTGCAATTGAGAATCAAATCCCAACAACTGGCTTTGCAACTATGCATTGAGTCTCTAACTGCAACTAGCTCTTCTTTGTCTACTAAGTAACTATCTGTGCTCAATTGTCATTGTGCCCCTCAGTAACTAACTACTACTAGCTCTACAATTGTCCCTTATAATTTGACTGCGCTTGCTGAATAATATGATCCAACTGGTACTGAAATTCTATGGGCCCTTGTAGTAAGGGTACTGATCCTCATGAAGAATCTGCATCAACTTTGAAGTATCAAGCTCCTCCTCTAGCTAGAGGTATCACTGTTGCTAATGTGAACTCCTCCAACCTAGAGGTGAACTCGTCGATCTCCACTAAAGTTGCTGCTTGCTGCTCCCCCTTCTTGTCCTTCTTCTTTGGACACGGTATTGTAGTGACCAAACAAACCAGACCTGAAGCATTTGATTTTCGACATATATTTCTTCTGTTCTCCTCTCTTTGAGGCTTGTCCCTGATTGGGACCTTTCTTCGCTTTCCCTTTATATGCAAGGGCTGCATTCTCCTCATCTTTCACAATCTTCAGTCCTTTGCTACTGCTGCTGCTGGTATTACGTTCAACAAGACCAAGCGTCATCTCTTCCTGGGTGAAATCACTCCACAACGGATCCTATCCAGATAGTTCATCTCGTCTAGTGAAACCCTGAACGAATGTTGCCCACTCCTTGGTGAAACCGTTGAGAGCTGTATGCACTAGCTCACTATCTGGAGGTGTCACTCCAACTGCTGCAATCTCATCTCGGACATTTTGAATTCTGGTGGGATAAGGAGTCACTCCGTCACCTTTTACATCATGGTGGTCCTGAAATTATCCTTGAAAAGCATCATCTGGTTCTCAGACGGATCTTGAAAAAGCTTTGCGATGACATCCCACAACTCTTTGGCAGTGTTCTTGCCAGATATATGCGAAACTATATGATCTCGAACTCCATTGAGGATCATCCTCTTCGCCTTGGCCATCTCCTTATTGTAGTTCTCTAGCTGTTGCTGATTTGTAGGTATGGATACCACATTCTGTGCATACGTCTTCAGACCATGCTCATCTAGAAGGAAATTCATTTTGGCTTTCCAGACTTGATAGTTAGAGGCTCCATCAAGCCTATCTTGATCTCTGAGACCTGCTGTGGCCATTTCTGCGAAAACTAAAGAGTCAAAACTAGGAAATAAATAAGAAACTCCTCCCTTTCCTACTTGCCTCTCTTTACTATGGATACTTTCTCTAGAAATGCACAAACTGCTGCTGATTGCCTCCAGATATCCCTTCTCCGGTATTCACTCTGCGTGCAAGGTAATTTGCTCAACCATCCAGAAGTCCTCCAGAATCTAACACGCGATCTACTGCTCCTGAAGCTCATATTGTCTGGCCAACAAAACTGCTATGGCCTATTGCAACTAGAAATTTCAGATCTCCTCCTGGAAACTTGATCTGGAAACCCTCTGAGAAATTCAGGAAATTCCTTTTTAGTGTGCTTTTCATTTCCACCAAGGGCTGATCTGCTACTGCAAAATCTGCTGCTAGATCTGCTCACTGAACTTATTGACATGCTCATCGGATGAGCATGTCAACAACATCACAATGAATCAATGTAACATCTTTGGCTTTTGGGGCCATGGTGGACCTCCAAACTTGCTGCTGTTGCAAAATGCTCCAAGCCCTCTTATGTTCACAAAAAGCTTGACATGAGAAGTGTGAGGCAAATAGGTGCTTAAGGCTGGTTTTATAAGTTTAGGAGGCCAAAAATTGGAGGGAAACTGTCCATGGTTTCTTTAGAAACCACCCAAAACCCCAATTTGTGGACCCACACCCTTGCTGCATGCACTTGAGCTAACTTGGGCCAGTTTATGATGGAATGGGCTAGTTCACACTGGTTGGTACTGATTAGGGACCAAATTGGCCAGTTTGGTACCTAACTGGCACCAACCGGTCCCCAAATCGAGTTGATAGTTTGGTTTGATCATCAACAGTTGCTGACTGGCTTGTTTGGCTGGTTTTCTGTTCAGAGCAGCCGGGTTTTAAAACCATGGTTTGCTGTGAAATCTTCTGAACTAGTGCGCGTTGAGTGAGAATTGCCTCATCAAAATTTTCTTCTTCTCTTAAAGTGCCCATTGGAGTGAAGGAAGCAGTTGAAAAATACATAAAAGGAATAATTTGTTTTTCTTTTTATATCACAGATTGTAACTTTGTGTCACAAATCCGAAGTAATTTATAGCCGATTTACAATGACAAATGCTGATATACCATTCTTACATGTAAATCTGAAGTTTGCTTGCTGGTTTCAAGTGTTCAAGGGCAGAAATTTGAAGCCATTTTGCATGATATAGTTGAAGATGTTCTGGTATCATATCACTAGAGTTTCCTCCATGAGGCTAGTGAGCACTAGTGTGGGGAGGTGTACTGGTGACAACGGTATGCTTCCTAAGTGTTCATTTGATCCTTCAGTTTTGAGTTATAGCAATTAGAAACACTTATTATCTATAAATTAATAAGTCTGAAGTTTGACATATTTTGAATTTTCAACTCTATCAAAATATCCTTTTTTCAAATTGACAATTAAAGAACAGGTTGCATGAGAAAGTATTTTTAATTGCCCACTTTCTTACTATTAAAATTTATGAGTATTGACATTTGATTACAGGTTGAATTGGCGGGTTGCAAAGGAATGTGGACGGTATATCACAAGGGTTCAAGTAGCCATGCATCTGAATCTGCAAAGCTAGTGCCAGAAGAGGATGAATATCATGCCTATTTGATCATAAGTTTGCAGTCTCGTACTATGGTACGATTAATCATATATCTTCTGAACTTTAAATGCAAACTAAAAGAAATTGTCTTCAGTGGTCATAATTTGCTTTTGGAGAAGAAGCAGAAATACTTTGTTTTTAAAGTGGTTTGAATGTATAAGCTTATTTTGTTCTCTATTGGGATAATTGATAGTTATCCTAGATTATAATTGTCGAATGCATGATCTGGTTGGAACTTTATTCTTCAGATTAGTATTGTCCCTGAATTTAAGTTTGAACACACGTGTTTCATTATTTTCAATCTTTTTCATCTAATAAGCATTTGTTTTTAGTTTTCTTCTAGCTGAGCTTGTTAGTTTTTTTAAGAGTGCAGACATTCTTTAAATACAGAAGATTGGAGAGAATATAACATTTAAGTAAATGCTCCAATGGATATATGTTACAGGGAGGCTGAGATAGTCTTCCCATGTAAGGCTTATGTACCACGCCCCCACAACTATACAAATTGCCAGCGGCATCATTTATAATCCCCAAGTATGGTTATGGCGGTTTTTCATCTAATGCTTACATTAATTATGCGTCTTTCAACACAGTACTAATGTTCATATTAAAAGTACACATAATGCCCAACATACACACCCTTCTATACATTTTTGTGTATCTTGGTCATTATTCTGACACAGAAGCATAAAGTATCATGTTAATTTTCATTAGAGATAGATTGTTATTTGCTTTAGATAAATGTATTTACAAACTTTTCATTGTTTACATGTTGCATTCACACCATAACATCATAACACCATTTGTAATTATATAGAAAGAACAATAACATCAACAATGCAGCGGAACAGTAAGGAACAACAAAATAAAAGCATGCACAATAGAGATACCACGATTTGGTTGGAGACCAGGGCAAAGCTCGACACGGGGGAAAACGCAGAATTCAATTCTCTTCTTCTAATAGATATCCATCAATTGTTCAACTGAGATATAGAGTACATCCAGAGTGAGAGACATTAGTACGTCAGGTTTCTCTAGGGCCAATCCAAGTCAGTTCACAACTTCGATTGTGAACTGACTTCCGATAACCAAATGAGTTCAAAAAAACTTCTGTAATATCACATCAAGACACTGCCATACATGCAAGGTCATCAAGGAGCAAGGTTGTAGATCACTATAGTAACACTACCATGAAGATTTGCTGCCATCATGAATCACTGTCAACATATATCCATTACAAGTCACTGCCAGTGTTTTAAGAAACGACCGTTTCGAAATCGAAACGGCCTCGTTGATCCATTTCAATAGCAAATTTAGTGACCCGGCCATGGAAACGGTCCGGTTGGCCGAGTCATTGAATGACTCGGCCGAGTCACAAAGGAACGGCTTAGGCACACGTAAACAACAAAAAATATAATTTTTTAATGGATTTTTTAATTGTTTTTTGTTTGGTTTGGACCCCAAACAGTTATATGAATATGCTAAATGATTTTTGGGGTCCATTTCCCCCTCCCAAACCCTATTTAACACACCCAAGTGCTCTCATTCACTCACAACAGTCTTATGCATTTGAGTGAGAGTCTTCTTTGAGAGTTAGTGAGCAGTTCTTGAGCTTGTTTTGGAGCAGCAGTGAGGAGTCTTGGAGGAGCATTGTAGCTGGAGTGAGGAGCTTCTTGGGCAGCCATTTGGAGCAGCATTGAGGAGCTGATTCTTGGAGCAAGCTTGAGGAGGCAGTTTGTGCCTGGAGGTATTTTTTTCCACCTCTATAAATCTGTTTTTGCTTAGTAAATTTTAGGTGCATATCTAGAAAGCTTAGAGAGTGTTTTTTGTCAAATAAATGAACATTGAATCAATGTTTTTTTTTTTCATTTTCAGATTGTTTGCTTTAATTTCCTAGACAAAAAATCGCACCTAGAGCAAGAGATCCTGCTTGGGCATATGTTGAAATGGTTGATAGTCAAATGCAATGCAAATTTTGCCATAGGAAAATTAAGGAAGGTCCTGGGGAAATTCATAGGCTGAAACAACACTTGGCAGGGATTAGAGGCCAAATTACCCCATGTACCTCACCAGAAATTGGGGAGATTAGAAAGAATTTGTTGGCCAGCTTTGAGAAATTTAAAGAAGATAAGGCTAGGCAAAAAGACATACAGGCTGAAATTGGGAGGAAGAGGGAGATACAAAAAATGATGGCTACCAGCCCCCACTATGATTTTGAGGGTTCTTCCTCTATCCCTCAAACTGAGGCATCCAACCCTTTCCGATATGTTCCTCCCTCTTTTGGTTCTGTTCAAGATAAGGGAAAGGGTAGAATGAATTTGAAAAAGGGTGATGTGACTATCAAAAGTTATTTCACTCCCTCCTCTCCATCAGATGCACATGGTCTTGAAGTTAGTAAAGCTCAAATGTAGCCCACTTTAGATGACCATTGGAAGAAAGAATTGAGGGAGACTGCTTGTGAGTACATAGCTAGATGGTGGTATGATGCTGATATCCCCTTTAATGCTGCTCGTTCACCATATTATGAGCCTATGTTTGATGCCATACATGCTGCTGGAAAAGGCTTCAAAGGCCCTACTATGCATGAGCTAAGGGGGTTTTGTTTGCAGAAAGAAATTCAATCCATTAATGAGTATTTGCAAGAGTTCAGGAACTCATGGGCAAGAACAGGGTGTACCATCATGTCAGATGGATGGACTGATCAAAGAAACCGTACCATCATAAACTTTCTTGTCTTCTGCCCACAGGGAACCATGTTTTTAAAATCAGTTGATGCATCTGATAAGGTAAAAGATGGCCACTTGTTGTTTCAGCTAGTGGATCAGGTTGTTGAGGAGGTGGGGGTGGCTAATGTTGTTCAAATCATCACAGATAATGCCTCTAACTATGTTCTTGCTGGTAAACTGTTAGAGGAAAAACACAAGACCATCTTTTGGACCCCATGCGCTGCACATTGCATAGACCTCATGCTTAAGGATATTGGAAAATTAGATTGGGTCAAAAACACTATAGATCATGCCAAAAGCATAACAAAATTTAACTACAATCATACATTGGTTTTGAGCCTCATGAGGAAACACACTGGAGGCAAGTATATTATTAGGCCTGCCATCGCTAGATTTGCTACACATTTTTTGACATTGCAATCTATGCTTTCCCAACATAGAAACTTGTAAAAGATGTTTTCCAGTGATGAATGGAATCAAAGCAATTGGTCTAACAAACCGGAAGGCAAAGAATTGAAAAGGAAAGTCCATGAAGAAACTTTTTGGAGAAAGGCAACAGAGATTGTGAAGCTTGCTGAGCCACTAGTTAAGGTGTTGCGGTTGGTGGATGGGGAAAGGTTGGCTATGGGCTTCATTTATGAGGCTATGGATCAAGCAAAGGAGCAAATAAAGACAGTATACAAGGATAGAGTGCCAAAGTATGGGCCCATTTGGGCAATCATTGATGAAAGATGGAACAATCAATTCCATCGCCCTATACATGCAGCTGGGTATTTTTTGAACCCACGGTATCATTATAAATCTAAGGAGTCAGGAGGTTTGAGGGGGGAGGTCAGAGATGGACTGATTGATTGCATTGATCGCATGATCCCATTGGAGTCTGATGAGCTGGAGATACACCGACAGGCCAATATCTTCAGCAATGCATCAGGTACCTTTGGGAAGAACCTAGCAAAGATTGCAAGAGAAGCAGATGAGCCAGGTAAACAAAAATTTCAATTTTCAAATTCTTAATAGTTTTACTTTTTTTTTTAAAGTTTGTTAAATCGTTTATAATTTGAAAGTTAGATATAATTTGTAATTTTGTTGAGCTAACTCATTACACTCCTATGTTTTTTGCAGCACAATGGTGGGAGGCCTTTGGTGGCCATTGTCCTGAATTGCAAAGGTTTGCAATTCGTATTTTGAGTCAAACTTGCAGTGCATCTGGGTGTGAGCGCAATTGGTCTGTCTTTGAGAGGATTCACACAAAGAAGAGAAACCGTTTGGATCAAAAACGGTTAAATGATCTAGTTTATGTCCAATACAACCTTCGGCTCAGACGAAACCATTTGCTGAACAAAAGACCTGATTCAGATCCCATTGTGTTGGAAGACATTGATCCAACATCAGATTGGGTAGTGGAGAGTCGTCCAACAGAGTTTGATCCTGATGAGGATCTTGATGTAGATTTAGATATGGAGACATCAGTTGAACTTGAACATGTTGTTCAACTTCAGCCTGTTCAGTTGAATGCAGATCCCAATCCACCAGCCTCAGTCTCACAGCCAGCAAGGAGTCCAGTTGTAGGTGCTTCTTCTGCTCAGCCACGACAGAAGCGCAACCGCATATCTACTCTATCTCAGCTTGCATCTGCTGCACAGCCTGCTAGTGGTACCACTTCTACAGTTGCAGTTGGAGACGATGATGATGATGAGGAGCCATGGGGCCCCTTGTCTGACTCTGATGATGATGATCCAGAGATTGGTCGAGATGATCTTGGCTCCTCTGGCAGTGGCTACTAGCCAGTAGTACTAGTATTGGAGTCTGGTCACCATCACAGTTTACTTTTGTTGTAGAGGCCATTTCTAGCCTCCTTGGTTATTTGTATTTTGTTTTGAGTCTTTGATCATGTATGACAGTTGACTATGTATTGCCATTGGGTACCATTTTGATATAATGGATTGGTTCATGAGCCTACTTTGATCATATGTTGTCTTCCATCTATATTATAATGCTGTGTGTTTGGAAACATGAATGAAAATCTTTAAAATTATGTTTAAAATATTTAAAATTATGTTTTCTAATAAAAAAATAAATATTTAATGTATTTTTTACAACGACTGAGTCATTGAAATCGAGCCGGCCGAGTCATTACCGTTTTGGAGTCGGAGCCGGAGTCGATCCTCGGCCGAGTCGGGGTCGGAGTCGGAGTTTTAAAACTATAATCACTGCCATTATAAGAAGAGGAATGTCACTTTCCAAGGTCACTGCCTTCACATTAGAGCAAGGTCACTACTAGCTTGTAACACTATGATTGTCTATGTCATATCAAAATCACTATTGTGATGGATATGACATACTGTTAACAAGGGTGATGTCCATACCAGGTTACTGCCACTGTCTTACAACAAATTTACTGCTACACTGTAATGTCAAGGTTTACTGTCACTACTATACTATGAGATCTTTGTCATATATCAAGGTTCCAGTCATATACATTACTGTCATGTGTCTAAGTCAAAGGAATAAAGATTCTCGAGGTTACTGTAATATAGAACGCTACCTTATCTCAAGTAGTTAGCCACAAAAAATAATTTGTTTACCTCAGAGTATGGTAATAATGTCAGTTTAATGCTTGACATAGATTGATCCGTAGAAGTTTGAGATCTCCCAGCCACAGAGACATACGAGTCAATGAACCACAACATACAGACCTTGGCCTTAGAGCGAACCATAATAAAGAGAAATGTTGCCATTGATGATGCATTGCCACTGTAAGAGAGATGCGATGCCACTATAAGAGAGATGCGATGCCACTATTCTGTGGAACGATCCATATGCAAGCAATCCATACCATAAATAAAAACGATGTCACTGTTAAATATAATGCCACAGTAATTTTTCTGAGATGCCATTCTTCCAAAACAGAGATCACTGTGAATGAATGTTAGAGAAACCATGTGAGTGAGCCAGAGGAACCATGCGAGAGCTAGAGCATATACAGATCATGCGAGAGCCATAGCCATCGAAGAATAGTGTCCATACCACTGTTGATGCGATGATAACACTTGTGGAGTGAAGCACTGTAGAGTGATGCAATGTCATTGCTATAGAACCCACTGTATAGCAATGCTTGTAATAATTGCCCAATGTAGCCACTGCAGAATTTTAATGCAAGGCAAAGTATTCGTGCCACTGTATAATTTCAATCAGTGATATAACCCATGCGTCACTTGAGCCGTAGTCACAGAATTGTGCCACAGATATGCAAGCCATCGAACAACTTTAGGAAGCAAACCAATAGACTTCAAAGATGACTCTCGAATATTGTTAATGAACTTTACGAACCATTTCGAACATTGATCTACAAAATAAAGATGCGAGCTTATCTCATTCGATGATCTCACTCCTATGAGACATACAGACTCTCTGTTATATATAATTTGATAAGGAAGCATGAAACCCTAACCTTTAGGGAAGCTGACTTGGAATTTTGCTTGATCGGTCTTTTGAAAAACCAATTTTAATAATTTTTTTTTATTTGAAATAAATATACTGTCCAATAATAATTTTTTACCCGAATAAATTCGTCATGATAATAATAATATTTCGTTCTATTAATTAAATTTTGTTTGGGGCAGATGGGCTTCTATTGGGGCTTAGGGTTTCCCCTTTGGGGAAATTTATCCTGAAGCTGCCCAATTTTAACATATTGCATATTATTCTGCCTCCACCTCCACCATCCGGTAGCAGTGCTCGAGGTCTGAGTCTTGTTCCTTTGCTGTCGCCACCTCCATCTAGATTCTACACCCTCACGTGGAGGTTCTAGTTCTGGTCGTCGGTCTGTGCGGGAGACTCCTAGAAGACCACCACGACCTGCTTATACTCTTGGAGACTCTCGTGGCAAGGGCCACATGTAGATTTACAGTTTACTTGTCTTTTTTAGTTTCTATTAGACTTTAGTTTTCATAACTGTTGAGTTTTGAGTTCTTGACTCTTGACTCTTTCATATCATAATGATATTTTTTGTAAACAATATATCACTGTGACAATGAAAATTTGAAGTTTGAAGTTGGGCCTTGGCGATTATAACTCATTGATAATGATGTGAATTATGAATATGATGCTTCGTGAAAGACTAAAGTTGTTTCATTTCATTTCATTATTCATGTTTCATTTTATAAATTTATAACATTTCATATCATGTTAACAGTTAGAAGTTAGGACTTAGAAATATCTTAGATATTACTTCTTGTAATGGGTAAACTTAGCTTACAAGTACAACTTTGGTGATCAATGATGATAAATGTATTATGTTATTGATTTTTCAATTTTGAAAGCTTGAAGTTGAAACTTTAAGATTGAATTTGATGAGACTCAATATATTGCAGTTGTAATATGTATTTTACTAACTTGTGGACATGGTTGATGACGATTATAATTTCTAGATGATTGATGTGAAGTGATATGGTTCAATGATCAATCTATGTTTTTTTATGTTTTTTATGTCTAATTCATCATTGTACATGTTTTTGTTGACATATATGTATCAAAAATATATATATATATATATATATATATATATATATATTTTTTTTTTTTTTTAAATCGCCCCTGGATTCGCTCCCAAACCGGGAGCTTCTGAAAATGGTCACTCCTGCTCCCGTTTTCACTCCCGCTCCCGCTCCCAAGCAACATTGATTCCAAGAGAGAGGTTCAATTTGCCAAGTAAGAGATTCTCAATTTAATTTACTTATTTCATGAGAGAATTTGTTTTTATTAATCCATTAAAGGTGAATGACTTTAAACTAGTTTATAAAATAGTATCATAATAATAATAATACTAGTAAAGATAAAAATATTATTATTGACTTGAATAATTATGATTGATTTGATTTTAAAGTAGATTCCATATGTCGAAAAGATTCTCAATTTAATCTACTTATTTCATGAGAGAATTTGTTTTTATTAATCCATTAAAGGTGAATGACTTTAAACTATTTTATAAAAGTAGTATCATAATAATAATAATACAAGTAAAGATAAAAATATTAATTATTGACTTGTATAATCATGATTGATTTGATTTTAAAGTGGATTCCATATTTTGAGATCATCCTTGATTATTTAGACATGACTTTTTATTTTTGGAAAGTCACTTCCAAATTGAGATGTGACTTATTATTTTTGGAAAGCCATATTAGAATTGTTTGAAATGAAGTTTTTATTATAGGTGGTTCAAACAGAACTGAACGATATGATTTCTTTTAGGAGAAATTCATCCTTGAGCTGTCAAATTTTAACAAAATGTTCCTTCCTTCAATGGCAATGATGACACTGACATTCTCTAGGCATGCTCTCAACATATAGATAAAAAACACTCCAATAACTTAGTGTTTAAAAAATGCTTTTTAGTTGACAACCATGTATAGAAAAAGAAATAAGGAACTTATATTAATGTCCATAAATGACCAAATTAGGTCAGTGGAAATCATAAAATACCAAATCTCTAACAATGGTAATGTGTAATCCTTCATGCTATATACTGAATTAGTCACCATGTATATTTTATTTTATGTCATCAAGAGATCTTGTAGGATTTATGTGACAAAGTATACTGTTGCAGTGATGTTATGACTTGAAACTGCATGGTTTAGTTATGGGCCATTTTTCTACCTTAGGAAGGCTCCTAAGGTTAACCTATGGTGACGATAGATGTAAATCTTGCGGGAAGTTGATATGGTATATAGAGTTACATTCAAGGCATTATCATATCTGTATTTGTTTGGAAAATATTAGAGCACTGTGTTTAGAGCATATGTAAGACAATTTGAATTCAAGTTGATGATGTTTGGATCAACTTATGTACACGCTGAGTTAATAGGGCCAATTTTGTGAAGTTGCTCTTGACAGCCGATAACTTGTTGAAGCAAAAGCCACCCACAAATTTTATGTTTGAAGGAATCACAAGCTTTCCAAATGCTTTTATACTGTCATTGCACAAATGGAACTCCAAGCCCCCTCTTTCATTTCAGCAGGTGGCAATGTCATATGTGTGTGTCTTTACCTCATAAAGACCCTTGTCCTATAGAAATAAACAAGCTTATCACACCTCCATCTCCAATCTGTTAACTTCTAAATACCAAATCTGTTCTATTTCACAGAACAATTATTTTACACCCAGAAATTTATTTTACTTGTAAATTAATCTTCTGAACTACTGAAAATAACACGTTGGTATCTTTAACTTTTCACAGTAAAATTGCAGTGGAAGATACTAAGAAAAATTTAGTCACAAACAGCACATAAATCTGCTCATTGAAGTCTTCCTTCAGCTTTATTAATCTGGAAAATTTAGGGCCTTGATCCGCAGAGAAATACACAGAAATTACAACAAATATTTGAACCTGGAAATGGTCCACTGGAAATTCGACCTAGAGGAAATTGCATCTCTGAAATTGGCTGCCTAAAGAATTACTTGGCCACTGGAAAAACTTGGCCTGTACCTGCAAGTCTCAGTCTCCTATTTGCTGCATGGCTGTGCCTGAGAATTCACAACCTCCTTAGCAACTTGATCTCTAAGTTTTGGCCCAGTTGAACCTCAGCTTCTCTCTTCAAGTTTTGCCTGCACAAGATTTTGGCCCTTTTCTTCAAGTCTAATCTCCCTCCTCCAAATTCTTGGCTTTCTCAAATTTCCTCTTCAAAAAATGCTCTTGCACACTTTTCCCTTTCTCCAGTCACTTGAACCTCTCTCTCCTTGAGAAAATGTATCACCCATTCATGATGTTGTGTCTTCATCCTCTCCCTTAGGCTCCCTTTATAATTTCTCATTGAGCCAATTCCCTAATCTTCATAGTGATAAAGGGCTAGGATTAAATCCTAACCCACTTAGATCAATGCTGGAGATTAGATCTAAGTTACTTAAATTATTTATCCTTAGAAACTTTAGCCCAATAGGCAACATTAATCAATAAATTAATGGTTCTGCTTTTCATTAGTCAAAACTTAGAGAAGAAATCATGATATTTGCTCCTCTTGAACAAGCACCTAAATAGGACTTTCTCCTGCATGCTAGACACTTGGCCCATGTAGAAGACTTTCCGATGCTACAAACATCAAAACAACTTCCTATCAAGGAAGAAATTTTCCATGACCCCCAACTTGGCCACGTAGAACAAAAACTTCCCCTTTGCTAGGGGCTTGGTTGGAATGTCTGCCACTTGCTCATTTGTGGATATGTCTTCAACCTCAAAACACCCCTTTGGACCCTATATCTGATGAAGTGCTACCTGATCTCTATGTATTTGGACCTGTCATGAAACATTGGATTCTACAATAGTTTAATGCAACTTTGATTATCCTAGTGAATTACTGTGGGTACCATCTCAAGACCAAAAAAACTTGTGAGCATTTTGCGAAGCCATATGACCTTACAACTCGCCAAATTTGCAACTATGTACTCAACCTTTGTTGAACTGAGCATCACTGAGCTCTACTTTCTGCTAAACCATGAGATGATTGCTGATCCCAAGCTAAGGAAACACCTTGAGATGGTTTTCTTGTCTGGAACACTCCCAACCGAATCCAAGTCTCTATAGCCCACTAATGGCACTCCATCTCTCCTGAAATACCTGAATCCATACTCCACTATACCTCTTAAGTACCCGAGCACATGTTTTGCTGCCTCCCAATGTATCCTCCCAGTGTCCACCATAAACTAGTTGAGGGTGTTCACTTCAAAATAAATATTTGGCCTGATGTTGACCACACACATCAAGGACCCTATCAATTGCCTATACAATGTGGGATCCACCAAGTCAAACTCAAACATTAAGCTTCCTCAAGTAGGTAATCATGGGTGTCGACATAGGCCTCTAGTCGTCCATCTTGAATCTCTTCACCAGATACTTTCCCTACCAAAGAAATCTCTCTCTTGGATTCTGCCACTCCTCCAATCCCAAAAAGCACTGCATCATCCCGATATCCTTCATCATAAACTGTGGATCAAGGTCCTCCTTACACATCTTTATAAGCCTCTTAGATATCACCAAAGAGAGATCATCCACATAGAGAACCAAGATAAGCAGATCATTGCCAACAAGTACATAGTACAAGTTGGACTCTGCCTCACTCTTGGTGAAATCCAATCGTAACATATGCCCATCTATCCTTGAGAGCCATGCTCTAGGTGCCTGCTTAAGTCCGTATAGTGCTTTCTTCAACTTGCATACATGAGACTCCCTCCCATGCACCTCAAAACCCTTAGGTTGCTCAATATACATCTCTTCTTTAATGACCCCATTGAGGAAGGCTATCTTGACATCTATTTTGATGTGTCTCCATTGTAATGGTGCCAGAAACCAAGACACCAATGAGAACTCTTTCTCAAAGTTGTTGGCCAACTCATCCATCTTTGCAAATGTTGCCATTGGTGCCTTTCCCTTCCCCTTCTTGTTCAGACATTGACTTGCAAAGTGACCAAACTTGTGACATGCAAAACATTTCACTTTGCTCATGCCCCTCTTCTTGTCAACTTGTGAAGTAGCTCCTTCGCTCAGGTTCTATTTGGCCTTTGCTGACTAGAAAGTGCAAGGTTCTCCTCATCCCCACTCTTATGCTGTCTACTAGATAATTATGCATCCCAGATTTCCTTCCAAGTGAAGTCATCCCATAGTCTGCTCCAATCAAGTGGTTTCTCTCGTGCTAGAACACCTGTCACGAATGTAGACCATTGATTTGTGAACCCACTCAAGGCTATCCTTACAAGCTCTTCATTTGACACGACTACCCCAATAACTCCAGGTTCATCTTGGCTGAATCTTGGTGAGATATGATGCCATGGTGTGTCTATTCTAGTCATCTTGGTGTTCCTTAACTTTTCATCAACACCATTTTCTGGTTCTTGTTATCACTCTGGTATAAACTCATCAAAGCGATCCACATCTCATTGGCACTTACATATCTTGATATGTGAGGGATCACATGATCCTTCACCACATCCATGACGATACGTTTGGCTTTCACATGCTTCAAGTTATGGGAAGCCAATGCTGTAGCATCTGTAGGAGGTGTAATTTGAGTTTATGCAAACTCACATAGACACTGTTCTTTATGAAATCAATGCTATTTTCTCCATCCATGGACTGAAATTTGATGCCCCTTTGAGCTGGGCTTCATACCTCAACCTAATAGAAGTCATTCTCCTATATCAAACCCTCAATCATGAAACGCTTCAGCTGAAAAATAAAATCTGCTACTGTAAATCCTTGTGCTATTGATTTCCCTCTTCATGGAGCTTAAGGTTGCTCTAATACCATGTTAAGCTCTAAATACCAGATCTGATCTATTTCACACAACGTTTATTTTATACCCAGAAATATATTTAACCAGGGAACTAATTTTCTGAACTGCTGAAAATAAACACACCAATATTTTTAACTTTTCACAGTAAATTTGTAGTGGAAATGCTCTGAAAAATTCAGTCACAAATAACACATAAATCTGCCCAATCAAATCTTCCTTCACCTTTATTAATCTTAAAAATTTAGGGCCTTGACCCATAGAGAAATACATAAAAATTACAATAAATATTTGATCCTGGAAATGGCAATTGGAAATTCGGCCTATAGAGGAAATTCAGTCTTTGAAATTGACTGCCAGAAGAATAACTAAGCCCTCGGCAAAACCCGGCCTATACCTTCAAGTCTTAGTCTCTACTTCACCGTGCGGCTCTGCCATGGAATTCTCAACCTTCGTAACAAACTTGGCCTCCAAGTCTTGGTATAATGAAACTTGGCTTCTCTCTTCAAGTTTCAGCGTGCACGAAATCGCAGCCACTTTCTTCAAGTCTCAACCTCCCTCCTTTATATTCTTGGCTAAGTTGCATGAAGCGCTGAAACATTTTGGAGTTTTTGAAATGGGTACGTTCAGAAACGTCACCTCCCAAAAATGGAAACACTGGTCGTAATGTCATATATATATATGAATATAGAAAGAAAATTATAAATAAGTGAATAACACATTACGTTGCAAGGAAAAAGGGAATAAGGGTGCAGTGCGAGGTGAATCAGCTGCACAGTACGAGGTAAGGTAGCAGTACAGTAAGTAGTGCAGGGGCAGCAGAGCAGTGCAAGGGTAAGAAGGTAAGGGCAGCAGTAAGGACAGCAATACAGTCCTCTAAGGTCCTCAAGGAAGCCGAAATAAGGAACAGTTCTGAAGCAGTGAAGAGGAAACCGAATTCTAAAGGGTAGCCAAGAAAGAGGAAGAAAAGCAAGAAGAATCTTATCAAGGAGGTTTTGTGTCTTGGTCTTGGAAGGGCAAATAGGTCAAGGGTCTTGGTCTTGGTATTCGTCAGTTGGAATCTCTATAAGAAGAATTTGTGCGGGTTTTCCTCTCAAAGAGTGAGAGGTTTTAGCCCTGGCTGACAGCCTATATTTTGTGTCTCTTGTCTCTTTATGGTTTATGCATTGGTAGCTGTTTGATGAAGCAGAACACTAATAACCTAAGTAAAAGAAGATCCTAATCTAAAGAAGTAAAAGCACTCACAAGCAGTTACTAATAGAAGAGAAATCATCTAATATCATTGCCCTAGATTTCTCAACACTTAGATCAATGGTGGAGATTAGATCTAAGTCACTTAAATAATTAAATTATTTATCCTTAGAAACTTTAGCCCAATAGCCAACATAAATCAATAAATTAATTAATGTGCTTTTACTAAGTTAAAACTTAGGAAAGAAATCATAATACTTGCTCCTCTCGAACAAGCACCTAAAGAGGACTCTCTCCTGCATGCTAGACACTTAGCCTATGCAGAAGACCTTCTGATGCTAAATAGTAAAAACATTGACATGCACACAATAATTGTACATGAACATGTAATCTGTTCTCAGAGTTTGAAAGCTGTCTTTATACATGTTTAGCATGCAACAAACTTTTTTTGTTGCCTAGAACTTATACTCTAGTTGGTTGTGCAGGTTATAGAGACTGCTGATACGCTAGGGGAAGTTACTGAAAGTGTTGATTATTATGTCGATGGGTGTACCATCTCAGCAGGCAATCTATTCGGCAGGTAAGAACAGTCTGTGTAGCTTGCCAGGATATGTATGTAAGAAAACTGATTTAATATAAATCTGCAGAATCATGTGCTTACTCTGATCAATTCCTTCATGCAAAAGAAATACTTGTATCATTCCCTTTTACTACTTCCCACAGGTTTTTGTTCATTGGCTGTTTCTGGATTTTTGCTTTCCAGGTGTGGAAATTTAGGAAAAATATTTTTGTAGTGGGATTTCCATTGAAAGAAACAAACTCTGTGTAGACCTTGTTAAAAATCCAAGAGTATAACAAAATGCTGCAAACCTAAAAAGAACCCTAAAGAGAGACTCTGTTTGTACTTTTCCAGTTTGAATTATCTGAGAAGTAAAAATATTATGATAAAGAACTTCATAAATTCAGCGATTTGGCCTCCATATCACAAATACAACATTGAAATCACTGTTTCTTGGAAAAGAATGAAGTGAGTCAAAGTTGGCAGATTAACTCCTCATGGTATTGATCCGTCTATTATATTAATTACAATAACAATCAGCAGATTAGTGAGGACCAGTTAAAATATGTATGCAGCTGCGGTGCCCTCTACTAGCAAACTGATGGTGTAGCAAACATAATAATAATAATAATAATAATATAGTAATTGCGCGAAATCAAAGGTCAAAGCGTACACACCCATTAGCCTCATGACTAGTCAATACGTACAAGTATACCATCATGAGTTCTTTGTAATATCATCCTATCAATCATTTATTATTAAATATATTTTATACAATGGCAGAGATATTCTTGCAGTAAGTTATACAATAAAATTCTGTCTACTACGTTTGGTATCAGTGCCAACACTTGGTCAACTTCATGGGTTAATTCTACAAGCATATTCAATTCAACCATATAATTGTTTGTACTATTTCTACACTCAACAATTAACGTATAGGCAGTACACAATTGAATCAGCAGTGGTCCTTATGCTTTAATTAAGGCAGCCATCATCCATCTGTATAATCTCACTTGCTGAGTGCCTTACGATTCAATTCCTGACAGTACTGTATGCAACCTTCTACTTAATTACAGTCGATATTTGTCCATACATCCCATCTCATGTGCTGCTGCCACCACCATATGAAATTTGTGCTGCTGCTGCCCTGTAATTCATGCACCGCTGTCAAATTGACACATACAATTGTCTGTACAGTGGTTCATACTTTTCCATATGTGTCATTTATTACGCTGAAAATCTGTATGTCCATTAACTATCTCAATTTCTGTGTTAATTCTATTGCATATTTTAATATGACTACTCCAAATGATTTTTTTCTTACCAACATCAATTACTTCTCATGGAAATCCCATATGGAGGATGTACTAAGAAATAAAGGATTGTATCAGATTATGTTGGGAAAAGGAAAAGCGTCCACTGATGACAAAAGTAAAGAAAAATGGGCTAATAAGATTAACGAAGCACATGGATTTATTGGAATGTTCATTTCTTTTGATTCCAGGAATTGATGGCCCAGAATTTTTACTGTTCAAAACACTTGGATTTTTACTTAAAGATTGTAAAATCGATATGAAGGATGGTCGATGCATTTGTGTTATTCTTGCTAGGCTTGGTATTGCATATTCTATTTCTGTATGTACCTTTTATACCACTAGAGAAGCTGTGGGAGTTTCATCTCAAGATCTCGCTCTTGAGTCTTTTTGTGATTCTCTAATTTGAAAGCAAGACAAGCTCTTGCACCCTGGAGTGATCAACATTGTAGGTACTTCCAACAAAGCCTCATTTCCCTTTAGAAATATAAAACAAAGCATACAAAAGAGCAACATGTCTGCAACAACAATCAAAACCAGGGTCCCAGACACTCTTAGCGAACTTCTACTCCCAATGGTGACAAGGGACCAAAATCAAAGAGTGAGAATATTGATAAGCATCACATTTTTTGTGGGTTAGATTTCAGGTCTGCAGTGAGGCCAAAGTTTTGTAGCTGGGAGTCGAAGTTGTGCATTTGGAAGGGATTTGACTTGGTTTGACTTGGTAAGAAGAAGCACATCCTTAAAAAGGTTTGACTTGGTCTTGGTATAAAGGTCTTGGAATTCGTCATTTGAAGAATCTATAAGAAGATAAGAGATTTTTGTGGGTTTTCCTCTTTAGGGGAGGTTTTGGCCCTGGCTAGCAGCCTAGATCTTCTGTTTTTGTGTACTATTGATTTTCATGTTTTGGTCAATGTTTGATGATAAGAACAACATAATAATAAGGGAAGAAGAAGCTATTAATAAGGGAAAGTAAAAGAATATTACAAGCAATTATCAAGTCAAAGAGAAATCACTTCAATTGTAGCCCTATTGATTTCTCAACATGGTATTAGATCTAAGGTTGACAAAGGGCATAATGAAGATCACTACATCCTTGAAGAAATCATTTAAGTTCTCATTGAAGCAATTTTATATGATAGCAAAACATTTCAAGCAAGGCATCAAGGCATTTGGGGATTTCTTATTATCTATCAAGAACTATATGACCAAGACCTACACTACAAAGGATTTGAATGAAGGACTATTCTCAGCACTTACATGTGAAAATTCTATCACTGCAACAACTGATTTACTTTTCCTACTTATTTCATCATAAGTTATTCATGAAATTACTTCAACAAACATTAAAATAAATACTACTGCAGATATCACATCATAATACAGAAACAAAAATATGCACACATTGACACAGTTATTTTGGACTAATGTTCCAAAAAAAACCCAATGTGGGAAAACCGCTGCTCTTGTACAGCAGGGTGCCAAACTGTCTTACCCCCAGATAGCAAACTTCCAGCACTTTCCTAAACCCAGCGTAGGCCCTACTGACCTCTGCTATAGCATGAAACCCTCTGCGTCAGCTTGAAACCCTCTGCTAGCCTACTGAGGCTCTGCACAGCCTCTTTGGGCTTCTGCATCACTCCTACAGCCTATGCATGGCTTCCTCTGGGTCTGCGTTTGCCTCTTTTGCGCTGATCTCCTGTCTCTCTGTTTTGTACTTGCTGCCTCCTGACTGCTCTCCAGACCACTGGTTCAATTTTTTAGCAAACCCCGCTCCAGAAATTAAACTGACTGGTCTCCCTCAGTGTGTTCCCCAAGTGCCCTTCAAGCCTCCTCTTGTACTTTTTCTATTGACATCTCAACGACCAAGATTAAGCCCCTAATCAACGGCTAAGATTAGATTTGGCTTGATCCATGTCTTTTGGACCATTCTAACACAAATTCATATTAATACACATTAATATTTTATTTTCCCTAAGTTTAGACTTAGGGACTCCATTAAAAATATTAATTATTTTATTATCTCCTGATTTGTTTAGAATTTGCCGAAACCCTTTCTGAGTATTGGAGATCTCATTTGCCCCAACTACTTCACCAAATTTCGTGGCTAGAGCACATCCGATGCTACCCCAAATCAACACTCCCTCTTAGCAAGGACTGTGCTCTAGCAATACTCCTCATTGACTATTACTTTGATCATCCGACATCTTTACTTGTGCTGATACTAGGCCTCCCTGCCCAAAATCCTCTGCACGGCTACATCTTGTACTGCTGCCCATGGTTCTGCCACTGCCACTGCTGCATCTGTACGACAGCTCCCTCTGCATTCGTGCTGTTGTTGGTCCTTTCTCCCAGCACTGCATCCGCACTGCACCTTCCTCTATATCTGTGTTGCTGTTGGTCCTTTCTCCCAACACTGCATCTGCACTTCAACTCCCTCTGCATCTGTGCTGCTGTTGGTCCTTTCTCCCAACACTGAATCTGCATTGCAACTTCCTCTTCATTTGTGCTACTAACACACTACTTCTGAAAGAGGTTCTTTACCATCCCCATCTTTTCTCTGAAGTAGTCATATTTGGACTTTCCAAGAGCCTTGGTGAGGATATCTGCCACTTGTTCCCCTGTAGGAGTGTAGCTCAACTGTACAGCCCCATGTTGGACACAATCTTTGACAAAGTGACACCGGATATCAATATGCTTTGACCTATCATGAAATACTGGATTCTCAGAAAGTTTGATGCAACTCTAATTATCACACATGATCCTGGTTGCCTCCAGATTTCTTTTGAATAGGTTTACCAATAGTTTTCTAAGCCATATGGCCTCACACGAAGTTGTGCTAGCTACCATATATTCTGCCTCAGACGAGCTTAGAGCCACGAACTTCTGTTTCCTACTGCACCAGGAGGGTATTCCTGATCTAATGTTGAAACAGTACCTAGAGGTACTCTTCTGATCCATTGAACTTCCTTCCCAACCTGCATTAGTAAATCCACTCAACCTGATATCCTTCGCATTGTTGTACAGGAGCCCGTAATCAACTGTTCGTTGTAAATACCTGAGAACGTGTTTGACTGCTACACAGTGAGCCCTCTTTGGTTCCAACATGAACTGACTGAGGGTGTTTACAGTGTAGCAAATATCTGGGTTGGTATTGACAAGATACATGAGGCACCCTATGAACTGTTTGTATAATGTGGGATCGACATCCTTGTCTTCTGATGCATCAATCTTCTTCCAGTTGGTGACCATTGGTGTAGCTAGAGGTCTACAGTTTCCCATCCGGAACCTTTTCAGAATTTCTGTAGCATACCTTCCTTGCCCAAGGAAGATTTCTCCTTTCTGCTGCCAAACTTCCAACCCTAGAAAATAGTGCATTCGTCTTAGATCCTTCATATCAAACTCTTTAGCTAGATTCTTCTTGTAGTCTTCAATGAGTCTGGATGATCCTGTCAGGAAGAGATCATCCACATATAGTACTAAGATAAGTGGCTTGTTCTCTACGACCAGATAGTAGAGATTCAGATTCGTGTCACTCTTGACAAACCCCATCTTTTGCAAGTAGCCGTCTATTCAACCATACCACGCTCCTGGTGCCTACTTCAGCCTATACAAGGCTTTCTTCAGTCTGCATACATGAGATCTCTTCTCATGAGTTTCAAAGCCCTCTGGTTGTTCAATGTATACTTCTTCTTCTATTACCCCGTTCAAAAATGCCGTCTTGACATCCATCTGATGGATCTCCCATCCCAACTGGGTTGCAAGAGATATCATGGTCCTAATAGATATATACCTGGCTACCGGGGCGAAGGTTTCCTCATAGTCACAGACCTGGGCTTGCATTTTTCAATACTGTTGTTTGCAACATATTTGATCTTGTAGATCCATCTTGAACCTACCACAGATCTGTCTTGAGGCCTTAACACCACCTCCTAGACATTGTTTACCATTATGGAGTTATACTCCACCATCGCGTCTAGCCAGACCTGATGCTGAGCTGCCTCCTTGAAGTTGGCAAGCTCACCATCTTGAGCTACTAATGGCTGATACCTATCTGGCTATTTCGCTCCCTTTTACTGTTCCTTGGCGATCCGATGAAGTTCTCTGCATCACACAGAATTTGAAAAATATCCCTACTGGTTCTTCCTCTGCCAACATGTGCTTTTGTTTGCTCCTCTTCCTCATCCTGAGAATCTTCCTGATCTGAGGACGGATTCTTCACTTTCGTTGGTTGAAGAGGCATGATCGACGAATCCTCTTTCGACTGCTCCTTGGTAGGCATTTCGCGAGATCCTCTGAAAGCTCTGTTCTCCATGAACTTTACATCTTGTCGTACTACTACCTTCCTGCTCCCTGGAAGATAGATCATGTATGCCTTAGCGTTCTCGCTATATCCTGCCAGATACCCCTTTTCTGCAGTTTGATCCAGCTTCTTCCTCTTTTCTTCGGGTATGTGACAATATGCAAAACTCCCAAATATCGTGAAATGACTGACTTCAGGTGTCTTCGCAGTGAATACTTTCTTTGGAGTAATCTTGCCCAATGCCTGATGGGGAGTCCTGTTCTAAACATAGACAACTGTGTTGCATGCTTCTGTTCACAGGAATTTTGGCATATCTTGATCATACAACATGGCCCTAGCTGCTTCTATAATAGTCTTGTTCTTCCTTTCTGCCTCCTCATTTTGCTTTGGATTGTACAGAGCTGTCTACTCTCTTTCGATGCCCTCCTTAGTGCAAAAATCAGTGAAGTCCTTATCGACATATTCTCCACCATTATTTGAGCGCAAGACTTTTATTTTCTATTTTCTTACCTGTCAGATTCTCCACTAGAGCCTTGAACTCCTTGAATCGACAAAAAATGTCATTCTTGGTTATAAAAAAATAGATCCAAGTTTTCCTCGAGTGGTCATCAATGAAAGTAAGGAAATACTCGGCACCGCTGAGAGCTTTGACGAACATAGGTCGGCGGATATCTGAGTGTATCAATCCTAGTATACTCTTGGCACTGTGGTTGCTCCTAGGAAACACTTCCTTGGCATACTTTCCTAGAGTGCATCCCCTGCATACATCATCTCGTTTTGTACTCAGATCCGAAACTCCTGTTACAGTGCTCCTGAGAATTCTCAGAACTCCATGGTGTAAGTGACCCATCCTTCTGTGCCATAGTTCGTTCAAGTCTTTGTCCCCATAACCGCCTATTAGTGCCATTGGAGATTCTAGCTGTAATCTGTACAACCAATTACTTTCGATCCCAATCTACACTTTCTTTTTCCAGCTCGGGTGTTTGACGTATATCTTTTCCTTGATGAAATAGACGTCATAGCCCTCGCCTTGTAGTTGTGACACGGAAAGTAAGTTCATCCCCAATCCTGGCATATGCAACACATTTGTGGCACGAAACCGCTCTCCCGATTCTGTCTGAAAAACTATGGTACCCTTTCCTACTAGAGTACACTTTTCCTTGTTCCCCATGGTGATCTGAAAGTTCATGTTCTCTTCTCGATATTATGAGAAACACTCTCTTATTCTCGTCATATGCCACGAGGCTCCACTGTCTATATACCATACTTCTGATGATGCAGCACTAGTCATGCGCGCCACTTTTTCTTCCAAATTGGAAGCCAACATAGAGAAATCGAAATCTCTCTCTCTTGTGCAATCTTCTGAAAATCTATGTGAGTCCCTTGAGGTGGATGCCTTTGCATCGTGGTCTCGACCCATCACTGATTTTTCCTTTCTGTCTTTGATTACTTCCTCTGATACCATGTGAAAATTCTATCACTGCAACAACTGATTTACTTTTCCTACTTATTTCATCATAAGTTATTCATGGAATTACTTCAACAAACCTTAAAATAAATACTGTTGCAGATATCACATCGTAATACAGAAACAAAAATATGCACACATTGACGCAATTATTTTTGGACTAATGTCCCCAGAAAAACCCGATGTGGGAAAACCGGTGCAACAAGGGAGGATTTTATTATTCAGCAATTTTCTTGTACAACAGGGTGCCAAACTATCTTACCCATAGGTAGACAAACTTCCAGCACTTTTCTAAACCCAACGTAGGCCCTACTGACTTCTGCTACAGCATGAAACCCTCTGTGTCAGCCTATTGAGGCTCTACATAGCCTCTTTGGGCTTCTGCTTCACTCCTGCAACCTCTGCGTGGCTTCTGCTTCACTCCTGCTTGTTCCGTACTTGCTGCCTCATGACTACTCTCCAGATCACTGGTTCAATTTCTTAGCAAACCCCGCTCCAGAAATTGAACTGACTGGTCTCCCTCAGTTTGTTCTCCAAGTGTCCCTCAAGCTTCCTCTTATACTTTTTTTGTTGACATCTCAACGGTCGAGATCAAGCCCCTAATCAATGGCTAAGATTAGATCTGGCTTGATCCATGTCTTTTGGACCATTCTAATAGATTCATATTAATACACATTAATATTTTATTTTTCCTAAGTTTAGACTTAGGGACTCCATTAAACATATTAATTATTTTAATAACTCCTGTTAGAATTTTCCCAAACCCTTTTTGGGTATTGGAAATCTCATTTGCCCCAACCTCTCCACCAAATTTCGTGGCTAGAGCACATCCGTTGCTATCCCAAATCAACATTACAGGTACTTTTGAAGATGACAGCATATGGGTGACTGACAGTGGAGCTTTCAGAGATATGACAATTGAACATGGACAACTAAAGACCTTATCAAAAGGAATATATTCTCATTCATTTGAGCTTGGAGATAAAAAGAGCTATGCAGTAAGAGGAATTGGATCAACCACGTTGGAGTTAGAAGATGTAGGAAACACACATCTCAACATCTGATATGTCCCAGGTTTGAAGAAAAAATTACTTTCCATTTCTTATCTAGAAGATAAAGGAGATATAATTGATTTTGTTGATGGAAAAGTTATGGTATGGTGTAAGGGCTCTAGCATTGATAATGCAAAAATCATTGGAATTTGTGAAGGTAAACTCTACAAATTACCAATGTTGCATGACTCATACTCGTATAAGACTCAGCGAGGCATCGACTTGTCTACTCGTATAAGACTTGGGTACGACCCTTATAAGACTCGTATAAGACTCGTCAAAATACAAAAAAAACTTAAAATGTGGTAAATTTTAAGCACAAAATAGAAACTAATGACAATTCCAATCCTTATAAGTTATAAAAACCAGAATATACGCAATGATTGATAGTATCATCTCATATCTATAAAAGTACAACATAATATATTCAATTTTTGTAAGCAAAACATTTAGATACTGAATAAGAAAAAGAGTCATGATTCCATAATTAAAATAAAAAATGTCAGCAAGTTCAAAATTCAAATACATGTCATAAATGATGAATGATTGTCTCATAACAATCTTGTGTGTCATCACTTATGGATGACTACGCCTACAATAAGCCCTCGCGGAGCTAGTGCTAACATCAGAAGGCTGAAGCAACTATGAGGTAGGTGTATTTGGGTTCTCCATTTGAGATGACAAACTAGAGAGATCCTCAGTCTCTTCATCAAGCCAACTCAAATCAAGGGCCTCCTCCTCCACAACCCAATCAGAGTCTAAATCAATAGTATCCAATAAAATTGGATCTGTATCTTTTGGTTGCACTTGTTTTGTTAGCATTGGAATGTTGTAGTAAATGAAACCCAACTTCTCCAACCTCTCATGCTCCAACCTGTTTTTTGTTTCGCTGTGGATGTGCTCAAACATTGACCAATTGCGCTCACAAGAAGAAGCATTGTAGGGTTGACTCATAACTCTGATGGCGAATTCTTGTAATTGTAGTGCCTCAGTGCCACAATCTATCCACCAATGAGCTGTAAAAAAATAAGAACAAAGATTATTAGTTTGTAATGCCAAACATATAAAAGAGAACTAGCAAAAATACAAGCTAAGTTCTAACAATTTGCACTTAAAAGGCATTTTCTTGTCCTGGAGACGTTGGCTTGAGCTGAATCCAAACATGCCAAATGCTTCCTTGTACATATCTCGTTGTAAGTTGATTTTGTCCTGAATATCTACATCCAAGAACATCTTCTCAATGCATATCATGACACCTCTCATCACCTCGGGATCTCTTTGAATGCTAGACCCCTCATTATAGAATAAGCTCAGATTGAGATATGCTCCTGCTGCATGCAATGGTGAATGTAGTTGCCTGTCCCACTTGGAATCAATAATTTTCCATATAGGGATATATTTTGATTCATTTCCCTTCTAAAAAGTCTTGATGGCCTCTTTGGCGCTGTCCATGCCTTCATAAATATATCCCATTGCAGGTTTCTCTCCATCCATCAATCTCAAGACTTTCATAAGGGGCTCAGTGAAGCTGACAATCCCAGTCACTTTGTCCCACAAACTATCAGCAAAGACGGATGTTTTCATAGACATTGCTTCTGGTTTTGTGCTGTCTTTCCAGAATACCCATTGCTGGCTACAAAACATTCTTCTCAAAGCTTGGTACTCATACAAAAGGCTTTGGAGGGAAAGAAAGTTTGTAGTAAATTGTGACAGCTGGGCGACTAAGTTCACCCTGTGTGAATTCCCTCATAAGGTTCAACGCCCAAGCATGATTATAAATATACTTGGTAATACGTTTGCATTCTTCCACAATGTCTTGCACCCTCTCCAACTTCCCAATGTCCTCTAGCATCAAGTCTATGCAATGGGCAGTGCATGGAGTCCAAAAAATGGTGGGATATTTGGCACAAAGAAACCTTCTAGCTGCCACATAATTTGTTGCATTGTCCGTTATTACTTGGACAACATTTGCAACTCCAACTTCCTCCACCACATCAACCAACAATGAAAAAATCAAATGTGCATCATTTACATTTGCAGATGCATCAATGGATTTTAGGAACATGGTTCCTTTAGGGCAAGTTACAACAAAATTTGTTATTGTTCTACCACTCTAATATGTCCATCCATCAGACATAAGTGTACAACTTGTAATTTTCCATGAGCTTTTAATGCTCTCCAAGCTCCTCATCTAGCTCTTTCCCCCAAAGTGCATTATAAGTTGGGGCTTTGTATCCAGGGCCAACACATGCAATGGCATCCACCATGGGTTGATAAAGATAAGACTTTGCATAGTTGAATGAAAGATTGTTATGGGACCAAAACCTCCTCACTGCCATATCTGCCTCCTTCCTTTTCTTATCATTGAAACTGTCCAAGCTTGGTTGAGATCCTGGAGTTGTATGAAGACTGCAGAAAGAAGAGGTTATACTCTTGTTTGGCATAGCAGTTGAAGAGGAGTTACCAATACTTGGACTTTGAAAGTGTGTTTCACTCTGAGGTGAAGATCTACCTATCCCAACAATCTCATCCTTCATTCTTTTCCTCTTAGAACTTGCTTCTTTAAGGGCTTCCAAAGCAGCTACCATTTCTGTAGTGACTTCATTAGGGCAAGTTTGACAAGCACCCACACCATGCCCAGGAATTCTGGCTAGGAGGTATTTCAGCCTGTTTATGACTGCATACATTGTGGCATTGCAATAATTTCACTTGATATTGTGGTCATTACCGGGAATGAGTCGTTGACCATGTGCCCATGTCGAATCATGAGACTGTCTGAAACCCTTTGGTGGCATGGTAACAAAATCTGGAAGAAAAAAATTAATTAATTCATTTTTTTTTTGGATTTTAAATTTCTTTCTTGGTTTAGATTTTTTTTTTTTATTTGCAAATTTTTTTGGTTGTGCGGTTGAGAACCTTAGCCACACAGGGCCGCTGTGTGGCTGATTTTCTTAGCTACACAGCGGCCCTGTGTGGCTGATTTTCTTAGCTACACAGCGACCCTGTGTGGTTGAGTCTCTCACCCACAGGCATTCCTAATCAAAAAAGAAATTGCAAACATAAAAAAAATTAAAAATAAAATAAAATAAATACATGGAAAACAAATTCTAACCAGGTTCATGAAGCCTACTTGAAGCTTAGTTTGATTCGGCGAAGCATCCTTTAGCCTCCTCCAACAACTCCTTCACGCTCCTTTAGCTTCACTCTCACTCACACAAATTAGCCAAACACTCAAATGACAAGTGAATGAGAAATAAAAGGGAGAGAGGTGCTTATAAAGTTTTTTTTTCCCTCCAATTTCCCTTTTCCTCCACCTCATCTCCAAAAAAGAAAAAAAAAAAAATAAAATCGAATTTTTGGACAGTTTAAACATTTTGTTGCTTGAAGGGTCTTATAGGGGTCTTGTACTAAACTTGCGGGTCTTATAAGGGTAAGCGGGTCTAGTACTAAACCCGCCGGGTAAGGGTAAAGACCGTGGTTTTGATGAAGTTTACTTGTTCGCCCTTATGAGCCATTCTTACCCGCGGGTTTTATAGGGGTGGTGCTTCACCACAAATTACTTATGCCAATATTTCAAGCTTTGGTTCAGCGTTGTGAAAGTTGGCAACCAGGGCCAAAATCCATGTGGGTCTACTTATTTATGGTAGCTGATATTTTTCTTGGATTCCTCTCGTCAAGAAGTGTAGGATTGATCTAAAGATCATCCGATTTCGACATGTATTCATGGAGATATGAATTTATTTGTGTTATGAGACAATTTGTCAAGGTTGGCCAACAATCAAATTGCCCCCACTTGTGCTCAATGTCTTAGTATAAAAAGAGGTGGCTTGTTAGTCATTTGGACACACACTCTTGTGATCTCTCTTCATTCTATTTTGGATTTGATGAAGACAAGATCTAGAGAGAGTGCCCTAGGTGATACGCTGCCCTATGGAGAAGCCCTAACAACTTAATGAAGAATTCTAATACGCTGCGCTATGGAGAAACCCTAACATCCTAATGAAGAAGTTTAATGTGCTGATTTGGGGTAGCATCAGATGTGCTCTAGCCACAAAATTTGGTGGAGAGGTTGGGGCACATGAGATCTCCAATACCCAGAAAGGGTTTGCACAGATTCTAAACAGATCAAGAGATATTAGAATAATTAATATTTTTAATGGAGTTCCTAAGTCTAGAATTAGGAAAAATAAAATTTTAATGTGTATTAATATAAATCTGTGTTAGAATGGTCCAAAAGACATGGATCAAGCCAGATCTAATCTTGGTCATTGATTAGGGACTTAATCTCAGCCGTTGATATGTGAATAGGAAAAGTATAAGAGGAGGCTTGAGGGTCACTTGGAGAAGACACCAAAGTGATTAGTCATTCTATTCTCTAGAGTGGGGTTTGCTAAGAGAGATAGAATCAGTGATCGAGAGAGCAGCTGAGGGGCATTGAGTGCAGAGAAACAAAGAAGGCAGAGATAGTGTCGGGATAACAACAAAGTAGCTAGAGAGAGAGAGACGTAGGAGCAACCAGTGCTCATGCAGGGTCACGCAGAGGCAGCTAAGTGCTGCGCAGAGCACCAGAGGGGCCAGCGTAGCTGATGCAGAGGCCTATAGAGCCGACGCATGGCCTCCTGGGGCTGACACAGGCCAAGATAGGCTGATGCAATGCCAGCGCTAGGCTAAGACAGGCTGACGCAGTCTAGATTGGCCAGACGCTGGGGTTTCTGGGGCAAATTGGTGCTAAGTAGCTAGCGGAAGGATTATTTATTCGAGGTTTCAGCCAGTAGATTTGTCAGGAACCGAGAGGCATTACTATTAAGGAAATTCTTTGTTGGTTAGGCTAGTTTCGGCACCTAGAGTGTACTCTGATATTGCTCAATAAGAAAACCCTCAGATAGTTGCATCGGTTTTCCTGCATTGGGTTTTTCCGGGGACATTGGTCCAAAAATAATGGTGTCATGTGGTGTGTTTGTTCTTGTTTCTTTTAGTTGCTGATCTGTAATATTTTGAGCATGCATTGGTGTTTACTTTTAGTATTTACTTTGTAAATAACTTGTTAAACAAAAATAACAAGTAGGTAGGAATAAGTCAGAAAAAGTGCATGAAGGCTTTCTAAACTAAGTAAACTTAGAAACTTCAACAATATGCTGCCCTATGGAGAAGCCCTAACAACCTAATGGAAAAGTCTAATACACAACAAGAAGAGGCACTAAATTACAGTCATGAAGGCTCACGCAGTTAGGGGGAAGGTTTCATAGCGCAGTCCAAGGAGAAGTCTTAACACTGATATGATAGAAGCCTAACACTGTCATGGAGGACAACTCTTATGGTGGAGTTTACACAAGGTTCCACGTTGTCCTAAATGGGACTTTTCTATGCGGCAATAAGAAGCCTAAGTACGCTGCCCGAAATGTTGTCATGGAGCAAGGGTTCTAAGTCTACACGCTGGTCTAAAAGAGGCCTAGTTGCAGTTCTGTGTAGCACTCTAAATGCTGACCTTACCCTGCTACAAAAGAAGGGTTCTATGTTGTCCTAACCGCAGCCCTCCTATCCACAGTCGTTGAGAGCAAAAGATGGATTCATGTACGCTAGAAAGAGGAGGTTTGCCACAATCATACCTCAGCTATATGATGCCTAATCTGACATGATAGGGAAAGTGTCAAAAGGGAGGGTTTGGAAGCCACAGTAAGGAAGTAATCTCAATCACCTAGCCGCAACGCTTAAGGCAACAAGAATGGACACTTATATATACAACCATTAAACGTTGTCCTTAAGTATCATGAAGAGTGTAACTATAGCCTAGCTGCTCTGCTAGGTTGCAAGCTATAGCAAGCAACTAACGCTGGTAAGATACAATATTGTAGCGCAGTGATGGTGCAGTAAGGTGAATGGAGCAACATGGTGCAGTAAGGTGCATGTGCAACATGGTGCAGTAAGGTGCATGAAGCAGCATAATGAATGGTGCAACATAGTGCACAACGACAGTGGTGCAGCGCAATGATGCATAGTGCAGCATGATGAATAGTTCAGCATGATGATGAAGAGAAGCATGTTGGGTACAACATGATGAGGGACAGGTCAGTGATGGTGTGGCATGGTGCAACACAATGATGATGGACATGGTGATGGTGCAACATAATGATAGGTACAACAAGGTGATGGAATCACCTGAGTTTAGATCAGCTACCTCATGTAACATCTTCTTAGAGAAGATCTCTGCTCTTATTTTAACAAGTCAAAGTGTTGACTTCTGATGTATATGTACTATCTCTCTTTGTCTCCTGAACTATAGAAGAACATAAGAATAATTGATCAAGGGTTTCCCCACATTGGGGTTTGTCTCTGGCTTGTGCCACATCTTCTGTGCTGTTGTCTTGGCTTTTTTTTTGTGATTTATGTTTATGTTCTATCTACATTTTACTATCATGCTAAATGTGATTGCTAATTTAGAATTGATGTTGAGCTAAATGGAAAAATTGAAATAAATTGCTCTAAGCATAGAACATACCTAAAATTAACAACGTTGAAATCGGTGCATGTGATCTTTGGCATAGAAGATTTGGACACCTTCATTACAAAATCTTACCATTTTTAAAATCAATGGTAAATGGCATCCCTGAGTTAAAGGATGAGCATGAAGGAATTTGTAAGGGATGCAGATTAGGCAAAAATGTAAACAAACAATTTGGAAGCAGTGCTTCAAGATCTAAGAAAATTTTAAATCTTATTCACTCTGATGTTTGTGGTCCTATGGCTGCAAAATCTCTTGGACGTTATCTATACTATGTGGTTTTCATTGATGATCACTCAAGAAAGACTTGTATTTATCTTCTTAAGTCCAAGGATGAAGTATTTGATAAATTTCAAGAATTCATGGCAGAAGTAGAGAATCCTACAGAAAGGAAGATAAAAGTATTAAAATCTAACAATGGAGGGGAATACACATCAAAAGAACTCATTGCTTTCTGTAAGGAGGATGGAATTAAGAGGTAGATGATAGTTCCCTACAACCTTGAGCAAAATGGAGTAGCAAAAAGAAAGAGTCATACAAGTGAAAAATGTATTAGACTATGTTGCATGATCAAGACTTACCTCAATTTTTGTGGGTTGAAGCATCCAAAACCACAACCTATATTCAAAACCGAATACCTCATAAGATACTTGAAAACACGACTCTTGAAGAAGTGTTTACTAGAAGAAAACCTTGTGTAGATCATCTCTGAATATTTGGCTACCCTATCTACATTCAAATTCCAAAGGATAAGAGGAAGCCTAAAACGCCCTAATTCATCGACACGTGCGAAGTAGCAGCTTCTTGCAAGGGGCCGAAGACTTCATATTTGTAGTGAGGGCCAAAATTTGTAGTTGGGAGTTGAAGTTGTGCATTTGGAAGAGATTTGACTTGGTTTGAATTTGGTAATAAGAAGCACATCCTTAAGAAGGTTTGACTTGTTCTTGGAAGGGTCTTGGTCTTGGTCTAAAGGTATTGTAATTTGTCATTTGAAGAATCTATAAGAAGAGAAGATTTTTGTGGGTTTTCCTCTCTAGGAGAGGTTTTGGGCATAGCTAGCAGCCTACATCTTGTGTTCTTGTGTATTTTTGATCTTCATGTTTTGGTTGCTTTTGATGATAAGAACAACATAATAATAAGAGACGAAGAAGCTAATAATAAGGAAAAGTAATAGAATATTACAAGCAATTATCAAGTGAAAGAGAAATCACTTCAATTGTAGCCCTATTGATTTCTCAACAAAACCTTGCTTGTGATGAAGTTCTTAGTGATCAAGATGTCTCATGCTTGGATGATCATGAACTGTTGATTTTTGGGTAGCATCAGATGTGCTCTAGCTCCAAATTTTGTGGAGGGGCTAGAATACATGAGATCTCCAAGACCCAGAAATAGTTTGGTGAAATTCCACCCGAATTTAATTTAATTAAAATAATTAATATTTTTAATGGGGTTCCTAAGTCTAAACTTAGGAAAATTAAAATATTAATGGGTATTAATGAAAATATGGGTGAGAAGCTTCTAAGAGACGAGGATCAAGTCTAATTTAATCTTAACTATTGACTAGAGATTAGATCACGACCATTGATTTCTCAACAGGAAAAGTATAAAGGAAGGCTTGGGGTCAGTTGGAGAACACACACAGTAAGAGCAATATTTGAGCTAAATCAAAATTTTAGGGCGTGGTTTGCTGAGAATTTCGGAGTGAGCTTCTAGTGCAAAGAGGGGCAGTTTGGCAGAGGGATTTCAGTCCAAGGCCGAGAATACATCTCTAAGAGGCAGAAAAACACCAGGGAGAAACAACGCAACTCCAGAAAGGGTGATGTAGAGGTTGAAGGGATGGCACAGTCACTTAGAGGAAGCACTGGGGTTTTTGTGATGCAGATCGAGCAACAACTCAACAAATCGATTTATGAGCCGGGAAGGCTCACTGGGAGGGTGACGTAGCTCCTAGAGGAGGTGACGCAGTTCCAGCGCAGAGCTGGGAGCAACCATCGCTGCACAACACTAGGGACAATGCAGTCACTTGTGGGGTTTGTTCATCCAGTTGCTGGATTCGCAAAAATATCTATCTTCGGATAGAGGTACTTCTGACAAGTTTATTCTTTGTTGGGTGGGCCAGATTTGGTACCCCACTTGTATTCAGAAATTTGCTTAATAATAAAACCCTCATATCTGCTGCACTAGTTTTCCCACACTAGGTTTTTTTGGGGACGTTTGGTGCAAAAATAAGTGTGTCCTTTGTGTGGTTGTCTCATTTATCTTTTATTACGTGATTTGTATATTGGTGTAGGTTGTAGTGTATTTGCATTAATATTTTTTGAATAATTATGAAAATAACTTTTTAAAAGAAAAACACAAGTAGGTAATGCAATAGGATTTCTGGTTTGTTAGATTCCGAAATTTTCACATGGTATGATAGCAATTGCAAATCAAGGAGGACTGAAGCGATCAACGAAAGTACGGAGGGAAAATTTGTGCTGAAGATAGCTATCCCGAGAGACAACAAAGTTTCTGGCCGAGAGAGCAAAGGAGGGGTGACGCAGTCACCAAGGGAGGCTCACACAGAGCCTGCATCAACCTGTTTGTGTGACACTATACTTGCAGAGGGCAGCACAACGATTGTTGGGCCAAAAGCAGAGACTGTTGAGTCTCGTTTTTCCAGTTGCCGAGGCTAGAGGTGCAGCAAACTTCATTTGGAGTTGTTGGTGGGGTGCTGATTCTGTTGGTACAGAACAATACCTAGTGGGGCAGAAGCAAAGTAGAGGGAATCAGTTCCTCAAAAGATTTCTTGCCAAGAAATCTAGATCAAGTGCTAAGCAGCAGCAAAGAGAGATCAGAGTGGTGGTTCGACAGTGGTTGGCAAAAGGATTTCCGGGAAGGAAATCCAAATTCAGAGGGAGCTTGTTCCTTGGAGGATTTCTAGTGCTAAAGAAATCCAGATCCGAGTTTTGCTGGGGAAACAACGAAAGAGGGAGAAGAGAACCAGTTCGACATTCATTTGAGCAGAGATGGCAGTTAACGGATTGAGGGATCAGGACAGTTGGATGGAGCATCCAACTTCGTGATTTGGAAGGCTAGGATCCTGGCAGTTTTAGATAAAAATCGCATCAAGGATTATGCCTTGAAGACGGTTGTTGCTGATCGTCTCAAGAAGTACGAGGAGGCTCAGGTAAAAGCAAAGTGCATGGTCTTGGACGGGGTCAAGGATCATGTGATCCCACATATTGCTGAGAAAGACACAACAAGGGAAATGTGGGAGGCCTTGACCACATTGTACGAGGGAACTTCTGTTCAACAGAAGATGTTGCTTGAGAGTCATTTGAGACAGTTTCAGATGTAGAAGGGAGAAGAAATCGATCCCTTCTCAGGTTGGAAAGGATCTGTGACCGGCTAACTTCTATAGGGGCTACACCAAATCCTGAATTTATGGTCAGGACTGCCTTGAGTGCAGTGACTGAAGACTGGGAAACTAAGTTGCAAGAAACGTGGCCCTAGGGGTCGTTTCCTCCCGGGAAACGAAACGAAACGTGTTTCCGCGTACCGTACGGCTTGGAAACGCGTTTCCGGCCGTACGGCCACGTTTCCCGAAACGGAAACGTGGCCGTACGGCCGGAAAAGCCCGCGTTTCCCAATTGAATTGTGTTTTTTTTTAATTTTTTGTTTTTTTCAAATTTGTTTTTTAATTTTCTAGATGTGTGTCTAAAGTTATAAAAGTGAATTTTTGCCCTAGTGTTGACATGCATTTCATGGTAATGTTAAATTCTTAAAGTAAAAGTGATATTCTCCTTTATTTTTCATTTTCATCATTTTACTTAAATTTTTAACATTACCATGAAATGACTCAGGATGTTTGAGAGTGGTTTCGCCCTCATTGGATTTCATATGGAGAAAGTAGAATTTTAGATCTAACTCAAAATCCAGCAGACTTATTTGTTTTTCAGGATTGAGGGGGTTGCAATGTTTCCATTGGATTTTATCATGTACTAGGGTATGGAACTTCTATTTAATCAAGAGAACCAAGCCCTCTATGCAAGGGAAACTCCCAATAATCAAAATCATGTAGGGTACTAGGGTATGAAACGTATATTTAATCAAGAGCACTAAGGTCGTTCGACTATGTAGGAGGAGACTCCCAATACAACAGTGGTCCTTTTAAAGAATGGGATGTGGATGCAGAAAATCCTGATTTGGATCTCTCTCTTGCAGCCTTATAGTCTTTATTGTACTTGCAGCCTCATAAATTAATATAAATAAAGGCTGATTTTGAGATTTGGATATCTAATAAAGGTTGCTTTTGGATATTCCGATATTTTTATTTTCATTATGTGATCATTCATGAGTAAATGTGATGTAAATTAAATCTTAATGTTTAAGTGTAATAAATTATAATGTATCATTTATGCTTTATGATTGCACACACACACACACACATATATATATATATTTAAATATTTTATATATATATATATATATATATATATATATATATATATATTCGCGTTTCCCCGTTTCCAAAATTTGGGGAGGTCACGTTTCGTATCGCTTCCCGTTTCGGAAAATCGTACCCGTTTCCCCGTTTCGTGCAACTTAGCTGGGAAACCTTTGTCCAAAGCATCTTGGGCAGGGCTTCTCTTCCTAGTTGGGAGGAGATGTGGGCAGCTCTTTGACAGGAAGAGATCAAACAATTGACCAAAGCAGGAAGCAACAACAAAGTGATCATAATCAAGAAAGAGGAAGAGGAGGATGCGACTCTTGCATCAATGGGACAACAAAGGCAGCAGAAACGAAAGAAGGACATATCCAAATTCAAATGCTTCAGATATGGAGAAATGGGTCATTTCGCTATGCAGTGCCCTCGGAAGAAGGGAAAAGAAGAGAAGTCTGACTCAAAGGCTGCTCTAGCGCAAGTTGACAAAGAGGACGATGATAATTGCGCCATGACTACTTATGTGTTGATTTTTGGTAGCATCAGATGTGCTCTAGCCATGAAAATTGGTGGAGAGGCTAAAGCACATGAGATCTCTAAGACTCAGAAATGGTTTGGGCAGATTCTACCCGGTTAAGGATATATTAAAATAACTAATATTTTTAATGGAGTTCCTAAGTCTAAACTTAGGAAAAATAAAATATTAATGGGTGTTAATATAAAACTGGGTTAGAAGGTTCTAAATGACATGGATCAAGCGAAATCTAAACTTAGTCGTTGATTAGAGATGTAATCTCGGCCGTTGAAGACTCAACAAAAAAAGTATAAGAGGAGGCTTGAGGGCCAGTTGGAGAATACACCATATTGATAAGTCAGTTTGATTTTCTGGAGTGGGGTTTGCTGAGAGAATCGAACTAGTGATTTGTTGTAGCGAGGGACAGTTTGGCACGACGCCGAGAATACATAGTAGAGAGGCAGAGATAGTGCCATAGAGACAACGCAGAGCCTGGGAAGGCTGACACAGAGGCTTCAGTAGCTACACAAAGGCTAGTAGAGCTGGCACTGGGTTGTAGAGGCAATATTGAGGTATTTTCGTGGGGCAGACTGAGTGCTGGTGAGTTGGGAAGGGTGACGCAGTGCCTGGAGAGTGACGTAGAACATCAGAGAAGCTTGGAGCAACTTTGACTGTCTAGCTAAGGAGCTGCCGTAGTTGCAGTGGGATCGTTCATCTGGTGTCTGAGCAACCGGAATATTTGCAATGTTCCACCAAGACTCCGGGATGGGGAGACGCGGGTGCAGGGAGACACACAAGCGGGACGTGTGGGAGTACCCTCCAATTTTAGGGAAATTTGGGGGGGACATTGGGGTATATATATTTTTTCCTTTTCTTTATATATATATATATATATATATATATATTTCAAATTCATATTCAATAATGAAAGCGTAAATACAATGATACATACATAATTGAATTAAATAATGAAATACATTAATCCATACTCATCATCCTTACTAATACATACATGATTCATCCATAGACCACGAGATTCAATAATGAAATACTCCAATCCATATTCATTATTCACTATTCACAGTTCTAGAATCTACATTGATTTAAAAATTAAATTCATCATTCATAATTCTAGATTCTAAATTGATTTAAAATTAGAATTCATCATTCATTATTCTAGAATATAATTAGTAATTTAGTACTAAGCAAAATAGACTATAATAGATACTGAAATCTTAATAGTGGAGTGATGGGTCTAAAAGTCACTCTAAAGTACAAAGAGGGCTTGGTGCTCTTGATTAAATACAAATTCCATACCCTTGTACATGACAAAATGCAATGGAAACATTGCAATCTATCGAATCCTGAATTCCTGGAAAACTGTTAAGTCTGCTGAATTTTGAGTGAGATCTAAAATTCTACTTTCTCCATATGAAATCCAATAAGGTCGGAACCACTCTCAAACATCCTGAGTCATTTCATGGTAATGTTAAAAATTTAAGTAAAAGGATGAAAATGGAAGATAAAGGAGAATGCCACTTTTACTTTAAGAATTTAATATTACCATGAATTTCATAGCATTAGTAGGGAAATATGGTCAAATACTAGGTTTTCCCTGTCATACATCATTGTCTACAAGCAAATTTAATGGGGGATGCATAGCCCATATTGAGGGGGGATGCCCAGGCATCCCCCTTTTGGGGAGTCGCATCCCCCACACTGGGGAAACGTCCCCCCCTCCCGGGTGCGTGGGGTGCAAAGGGTGTGCGCACATGACCCTGGGGACGCGTCACTGTGGAACACTGAATATCTGTCTCCGAGGAGAGGTACTACTGCCGAGGGCATTCTCTATTGGGTGAACCATTTCTGTCACCCTAGATGTATTTAGAAACTGCATAATAATAAAACCCTCATATCTGCTGCACCGGTTTTCCCGCATTGGGTTTTTCCAATGATGTTTGTCCAAAAATAATGGTGTCACTTGTGTGTTTGTCTATTTCTTTCAGCTGTTGATTTGTAGATGGTTGAGATTGTATTGTGTTTATTGTAGTGTTTATATGGTTAATTAAATTGTTAGTAATTAAACAAGTAGGCGAAATAAACCAGAGAATACACATAAAATTTCTAACGGGTAATACTTAGAAATTTGAACATCATGCACTTCTAGAGAAGAGGTGGGGTGATATTGCGCTGTATTCAGGAGCACTATAGTAAGGGGCAGGATCCTTGAGGTGCCCAAACTCTTGGATGACATACGGCTACGGGAACCCTTAATGACAGTAGCAGAATGATGGGAGTCAGTTGGTGTGAGGGATGATGGAGCAACAGTGGCAGAGCTAGAGTGCCAAAGTTTGAAGCAGCGCAGTGGAGTGTTGTAGTAGTGCAGAAGGCACAAAGCAGATACAACAAGAACACAGTAGCCTCAGAGGGTCAACGCAGATTCGAAGCAGAGGTAGCTTCAACGTCAAAGGGCATCCAGACTGACCAACATGTCAGCTTTTGGGTGGCTTTTTAGTCGCTTACTTCTCAACAATTGAGTTGTAGTGCAACAGTTAGTAGTGGCAACGTTATGGGCAACATGATGCAACATATTGAGAGGGAGATGCAGTACGGATGCAACAATGACAGTGGCAGTGTCACGGGCAGGAGTACAGATTGCAGCGATACAGTGGATGAAGGGCAACAGGCCGAGCATCAACAACGCAGAGGATCGATGTCATGGATTAGTATGATACTTCTGCTAGGAAGTATTGCTAGAGCACATTCCTCGCTAAGAGGGAGTGTTGATTTTTGGGTAGCATCAGATGTGCTCTAGCTCCAAAATTTCTTGGAGGGTTTAGAACACATGAGATCTCGAAGACCCAGAAATTGTTTGGTGAAATTCCACCTGAATTATATTTTAATAAAATAATTAATATTTTTAATGGGGTTCCTAAGTCTAAACTTAAGAAAATTAAAATATTAATGGGTATTAATGAAAATATGGGTGAGAAGCTTCTAAGAGACGAGGATCAAGTCTAATTTAATCTTAGCGTTGATTAGAGATTAGATCACGATCATTGATTTATCAACAAGAAAAGTATAAAGGAAGGCTTGGGGTTAGTTCGAGAACACACATGGTAAGAATAACACTTGAGCTAAATTGAAATTCTGGGGCATGGTTTGCTGAGAATTTCAGAGTGAGCTTCTAGTGCAGAGAGGGGCAGTTTGGTAGAGGGACTTCAGTCCAAGGTCGAGAATACATAGCAGAGAGGAAACACAACACGAGGGAGAGACAACACAACTCTAGAAAGGGTGACGTAGAGGACGAACGGTTGACGCAGTCACTTAGAGGCAGTGCTAGGTTTTCTGTGAGGCAGGTTGAGTAGCAGTTCAACAAATTGATTTCTAAGTTGGGAAGGTTCACTGGGAGGGTGACGCAACTCTTAGAGGAGGTGACATAGTTCCAGCGCAGAGCTTGGAGCAGCCATCACTGCACAACATTGGCGACAACGCAGTCACCTGTGGGGTTTGTTCATCCAGTTGCTGGATTTGCAAAAATATCTATCTCCGGATGGAGGTACTTTTGTCGGGTTTATTCTCTGTTGGGTGAGCCAGATTTGGCACTCTAGTTGTATTCAGAAATCTACTTAATAATAAAACTCTCATATCTACTGCACCGGTTTTTCCACACTCTGTTTTTTTGGGGACATTTAGTCCAAAAATAAGTGTGTCCTTTGTGTGGTTGTCTCATTTATTTTTCGGTACTTGATCCGTATATTGGTGTAGGTTGCAGTGTATTTGCATTAATATTTTTTGAATAATTCTGGAAATTACTTGTTAAAGGAAGAACACAAGTAGGTAATGCAAATCAATTTACTGCAGTAGGATTTCTGGTTTGTTAGATTCATAAATTTTCCCATGAACCAGCAGTTGCACCAATTGAGTCATATGTGAAGTTTCTTTAAGATGAAGTTGAAAAGGTGAGTTTGTAAGTGGGTTTGTTAATTTCATGTCCTAATGGTGATTCAAGAATAGTTCAATGGGATACCATTGCGGTGGGGGGAGCAACTTTGGCTCAAGATAAAAGGATGATATTCCTCACAGATTGCAGATGATTTTACATTTAGATTTTGTTCTTCAAATAAATCCTTAGGCTGATCATTGCTTGGATATTAGGTTTATTTGGGATCCAGGTGAGTTGAGGATGATGAAGGTGTTTGAGGGGGAAATATGAGGAAATTTGCTTTTGCTACCTTCTTTTTGATTAGTAGTGACGAACTGTGTTTTGAGTTTCAACCAACAGATCTACTTGGCTACTTGACCATACATGAATACATCATTTGTCTTAAGAGAATTCATGATTGCACACACAAGATGATTGGTATGTTGACCCTTTTTGCAGAATCAATCATTTTTTTGCATGGTTTTTATTGGTCATTCAAGTTTAGTTGATGGTGGCAGATTTGAGTAACTTCTGGAATTAGATCGTTTTGGGCTTAGATGGAAAGAAAGAAGAAGAGAAGAAAAGAAAGCAAGAGAAAAAAAACAATGAAAATTCAAAAATGAAAAAGAAGAAAAGGAAAAAAAAGCGAGTTTTTTATGGTTTTGTAGGAATGTTAGGGTCAATTTTTATCATTTCATTTTTTGCTATTTTTCCATTTGCAACCCACTATCCTTATTTTCAAATTGCTGTTATGTTATTTATTCATTCTTTTAATTAGTCTTAGGTTAGTTCTTTTGATTTTGGAGTATAATATGTAATGTCTCCAATTTTTACATTATCTTGTGATGAGATTTAGAGGAGTCTCCAAAGCTTATGTTAGCTAGGCCACATGAGTTGGATTACATTATTGGGGGGCCTGAAGGGTTTTGAGGAGTTCTACAAGGCCAGATTGAAATCGTTTGCCATATTTCATCTTCAGGATCAGTTTCGCACAGTTTGCTTTTGGTTTCGAGGAATTTCGAAGATTTCTATAATACAGAGTTATTAATGGGCATATTTTAGTTAATTACGCTTAAGGTGTTGTTTCAGGGTGATTAGTTGTAGAAACACCTTAGTGTAATAGCTCGTTGGAATCAGGGCGAAAAGTTCTACAAGGTAGGATGATAAAAATGGGCTTTGGGTTGTGGGCAAATTAAGCATTTTCCAGCATTAAAATTGTCTTTAATTAGTTTATAATATTCACTTTATTAAATAAAGAAAGGAAAGTGCTTTTAAATATTTAATTGGAGGGAAATGGTAAGTGAGTTATAAAAAGGGAAATGAGGAGGACTCTCCTCATTCGTGCATTTGAGGTTTTGGAGAAAGAAACTCTAGGAGATAGTTTGAAGGCGAAGCTTAGGGTTTTGGAACCCTAGTCGCCATAGTTGACTTCGGTGTTGAAACTAGACACCCTAGTTGGATTTGAGAGTGAAATCACCGGATTTCATCGTCAGAATTCAAAGGAGAAAAAGATTTCCTAGAGATTTGAGCTGGAAGAGGTATTATTTATTGAATATTTGATTGGTTATTATTCATTTCACACCTTTTAGGTCGAAAACAAGTTTGAGAGAGCCAAAGGTTCAAGCCTAGGTCTGAAGTCAAATAATCGTCGAAAGAGAATGATTTCCACTCATTTTGATGTTACAATCATATGAGAGAGAGGCTGGGTTTGAAAAGCAAGACAGAGAGGCGAATTCTGGTGATTGTAGCTCAAGTGCCTTTGCTAAGAAGTCGAATATCAGTACTTGATTTGTCGGACGAGTTACCACTATCTTGGGTCGAAACTGTTCAGCTGGAAAGACAAGTTGCCATCCCTGTTTGGGAGCCATAATAATTTCTGGGTGTGAGACTATATATATTTCTTCAAGGAAACTAATCTGTGGAGGGTTTATTAATTGAGAAGGAGGTGTAGTTTGTTGGATGTTACCATAAGTTGGGTTGCACGTTGATTCTTCTCTTGTTGTTTGAGCCATTGATGCCTTTTGGGCTTGAACTCTAAGTGCTACGAGCAAACATCTCCCAACTTGGTGTGGCCTAGTCTCACTGTGGATAGAGTCACATTTTGTATCCATTCTGGGTTTGCTATTTTTGAGTGATATGGATAGTCCCTTTACTTTCTATGACCGTGATTTAGTCTTATGTAGGAACGCAACAAAATATAGAGATAAACATAAACACAAATATGTAGTAGGAATAAAACTTCATTTCATTAATATCAAAGAACTGAAATACGCTTATAAACAGAATGGAAATAAACTAGCTTGGGCGATGGTAGCTTATCTCTGAGAAGAGATGTGGCAGTTACATGCCTCTGGACTGTGTTACAATGAAGCTCAAAGGCTTATTTATTATTGAGAAACAATGGAATACCTTAAACATCCAAAAACCTAATCCTAGGAGATGAAACACCAAAACTATGGGCTCTGTTGGGGTAAATTGGTACAACAACTTCTTGGGGTCATAACTTTGCCATATGATCTTCGTTTGACACACACGATACCTCGTTAGAAAGATCTATTTAAGGACTATAACTTTCGACTGCAAACACTTATTGATTACTCACGTTTTCCTGTTTTTGGAAAGAAAACGTCGTTTAGGGCCTCAACTTTAGAAGTCCAGGACACAAAAACTGGCAAAATAAGTAATTGTGTAACAATTATGGAGACTGAAATAAATAATGGTACAATGGTCAGGGTCCATGTGGAATAGGCGGGTGGCCACCAATATCTACTTGGATCAATGCGTCCCCTTTAGGAAGCAATGGATCCTATTGCATTGAGTGCCTCCATGAGATGGGGAAACTTCTGTTGAACTTGGTCCCTATTTAGCCACTTGCCTTGGTGCAGGTGCTGGCCAACTTTGGTAGCCCGATACAGTTGGATCTTCTGCTGGCGAGTGTTCTTGATTTGCGTGTCCATGATCCGATCAGTTGTGGTCTGTTCCATGCAGTTTGGGTTTAGCTCTGTTGGTGTGAGTTGTTCTGCAATGTCTGATGTGTCCAGTAATGGTGGAAAGTATGGTCGAAAGTGGTCCACATTGAACACTGGGTGCAGGCCAAGGAATAGGGTAATGCTGAGCTCAAAAGCACTGTCTCCCACAACCTTGGTAATGGTGTGAAGGCCATATCGGAGTGGTCTGAGCTTTCAATGGGCTTCAATAAGGTGTTCTTTCTGCAAATGTAACCAAACTTTGCCACCCACCTAAAAACTGTGTGGCACTTGATGTTGATCATGTCGCTGCTCGTACTTGGCATTGAATCTCTCCAAGATGTCATGAACCTATTGGCAGATGCACTGGATGTGTCAATAAATTTGGTTGCTTTATCAACCTCGGATAGTACATGTGTGGATTTCGTTTGTGTAGTCGCATGAGGCATGACAACATGAATTGAACACAATCGTTGAAATCCTAGACCCACTCGAAAGGGGTTATGACTAGTCGAGCTATGGAGAGCTCTGTTATAAGTGTGCTGCACATAGGGAAGACTCTCATACCAGGTTTGTCGATGCTTGGAGTTGTACATGCAGAGTATGTGCACTATCATCCTGTTGATGACCTCTGTTTGGTCATTAGTCTGGGGATGGAATGCAGTTGACTTGGTGAGCTTGGTGTCCAATAGTGTCTAGAGGCTTGACCAAAATGTGATGAGGAACCTATTATCCCGATCTGATATAATGGTTTATGAGATCCCAAAATGTACCCACACTCCTTCAAAGAAGAGTTTGACAATGTCCTCTGTTGTGATACTCTTCTTGTAGGCCGCCAATATAGCCATCTTAGAAAATCTTTCCATGACCACAAATACAAAGTCATTTCAATGCTTGGTAGAAGGGAGGCCAGATGGATAGTCCATGGAGATGGATTCCCAAGGCTGGTTGGGGGTAGGTAGAGGAGTGTACATGCCTTAGTTCTTGATAGTTTGGTTGGCGATGGAGAAAACAATGCTAGATTTGACTAATGACTATTTAATGTAAGCAATATTTGATTATTTAATATTTACATTAATTTTATTTATTTTACTTGTTATGAGTTATATTCATAACAACTATGACTTTTGACTTCAAACGACGGTCAAAGACTCACATTTGCTTGTTTTTCAAAAAAACATCGATTAGGGCCTGAAAATGGCTCTGGAAGTTCAAGACCTGAAAAACTGCCAAAAATAGTAAATTGTGCTACAATTCCAGAAGCTGAAATAAATAATGGTAAAATGGTGGCCGTCCAAGTGGAATAGGCAGGTGGCCACCAATATCCACTTGGATCAGACTAATATATTGGAGGCTGCACTTAAATAGATTCCTAGATTTCTCTATTACTTTATTTTTTTGAGTTTTCGTTTGGAAAAAGTGAAAGGGAGTTGCTCGAGTTCATTTTCATTACGTTACCATCTTGCATGAACAATATATAAATTTTTGAGTGTGTTTGAACTCTTTTAAAGGTTCACATTAGATGCATATTATTCATTGTGTTTGTTTACTGTGATTAAAACTGTGAGAAAGCACCTACAAAATGTTCAGTTAAACTGTTTGACGAAATACGTGATTGAAACTACAATATAAACTCATAAATTTATTATGAGCAATTAAGTTTTTCCAAAGAGGAATTTTACATTATAAGTTCTTTTGCACATGTATGAGCAGTCATATGTTCTCTATTTGCCTTATTTCTTTGCCTTTTTAGCGAAATATTTGTTCGCATGGTTGAATACCAGAATGTAATGTCATATGCCAGTTGTTTGTTTCTCGAGAGATGTGTCTACATCAAGCATAGATGAGAACATCATTCCTTACACTATATTGCTCGGGGAAAGTGTTGGAGTCTAGTAGGCATGGGTAGTGTTGTAGTGATAGGAGTGTCGTGTCACTTTGTTGTCTTGTCTCTTCATGTTCTTCATTCTGTCAACCTTTGTGGTTGTATCCTCATAAAACCCGAAGAGTATGACATTACTTGATGGTATTGCATGGTTTTCTCTTTGTGCTAGGGTGAACGTTTTCATGATTGCCTTTCCCCTAGTAGGTCACTCTTCTTTGACTCTTGCACATTATTTGAGGTTTTATTTGGAAGTTAGAGTACCTTGACCCTATTGCCCAATGGACATGTTCTTTGTTATATGTTAGTTTTGAATGGCCTCGTTGCAAAGAATTAGAGTAAATAGAGTCAGTGTTTCTCAACTCCTCACAACGGGATGCCTTTGAGTCCCCATTAATAACCCCTAGATTGCTTGCACAACTAGAGGGTTAAGATTGGGTGAGATTTTATTAGGTTAGTTCCATTATGTGAGCATCAAGAAATTTAGAGTGGTCAGAACGTATATTAGAGTTAGTTTGACCAGATTGTGGAAAACAATTATCTTTAACAATTCTCTTTTTTCTAGTGGTTGGAGATTTGGGGCCCACATATTAAATATTTTCACATCTTATTGGTTCTCACATGTTCTCGATGCCAATGAGCCTTTTTTGGGTGAGATATAAGCAGTTTGATCACACTTGCTATTTTAGCAATGTTCTTTCACTACTTACATTTTGTTTACAAGTACATATTTGACTACCTTGTAAAAAGTGGATTTTGTTACCCACCAAAAGTGGGTAACCCCTAGAATTTTTTTTTCTCCCCATTGGTCAGCTAGCCAGCCAACCGCCCTATGATGATCTACAAATATATTTACTTTAGGGCTCTCCACTTATGTTCCATTCAATGCTCTCTCCTATCTAGCGTACTCCTTGAAGCAAGGTGGGTCATCTATCACAAGGTAAGCTAATAATTTCTATAGTCATGCATTTTCATTTGATGTTTGGGGCATATTAATATGGATCATATGTCAATTTGGATGATTGACTACTCTGGATTGTACCCTTATTGCCATGCTTCGCTCAGGAGATAGTTCTTTGCCTCTAGTCCAATGCGACCCCCCTTGAGTCCCTTTTCTTCCAATTTTGGGGGGGCACTAGTAGGAGGAACTAATTGATATAGCTTGCCCAAGGTAATCCATACTTGCCACCTTCCATGTTTCACTTATATCCACTCCCATTCTTTGGGTTGATTGTCATGGATCATTGATACTAAAATGAGTTGATCCCAATCATGTATTAGTTCTCACAAGCTCTCGATGCTAATGAGTCTTTTTTGGGTGAGATATAAGCAATTTGATGACACCTGCTATTTTAGTAGTGTTCCTTTATTACATGTATTTTGTTTCCAAGTACGTATTTGGCTTCCTTGTAAAAAAGTGGATTTTGTTACCCACCAAAAGTGGGTAATGTGAAAATTTCTGAATCTAGACACAAAAATCCTACTGCAGTTATTGGTTTAGCATCTCCTACTTGTTATTTCATTCAACAAGTTATTTAATTTATAAACAGTGATGAAAAACACTACTGCAAACTACACTGACATACAGATCATAAACTGAAACAATAGATGAGACAAACACACAAGGGACACCGTTATTTTTGGACAACATGTCCCCGGAAAAACCCAATGCGGGAAAACTGGTGCAACAGATAGAGGGTTTGTATTATTAAGCAAGCAGAATTTGAGTACAACAGGTTGCCTCTCACACCGGCTAACCTTTCAGAGAAATCATGACAACAAGAAATACATACGAGGGTTTACCTCGTTCTCCAAGTCACAACTGATCCACTGAGTGGCTTGACTTTGACAAACACTGCGAAATCTCAACGCAGTCACTTCTTGGGCCAGCCTCTAGGAGACTGCATCACCCCTTCTGTTGGACCGATTTGCCGGAGGAAGACTGTTGTTCAACCCTCCCAGCTTAGAACTTTGCTTCTCCAGCGAAATCTCTGACTTCTTACGAATACTCGGACTGCCATTGTAAGAGACCCTCCTGACCCGCGTCAGCACTGCGTGAGCCCCTTCCTAGGCTGTGTAGGCCTCAACGCTGCCTCTCTGCAATGTACTCTTTGGCTTAGAACTCCTTTTTTTTCCAAATCTTTGATTTTGCCCCTCTCATTGCAATTCAGATCACTGGTTCGATTTTCTCAGCAAACCACGTCCCAAAAAAACCGAACTGATTTGATCACTTGGTGTATCTCCAACTAACCCTAAAGCCTCCTCTTATACTTTTTCTGTTGATGAATCAATGGTCGAGATTAAGTCCCTAATCAACAACTAAGATTAAAATAGACTTGATCCTCGTCTTTTAGAAGCATCTCACCCATATTTTTATTAATACCCATTAATAGTTTTATTTTCCTAAGTTTAGACTTAGGAACCCCATTAAAAATATTAATTATTTTTAATAACCGGGTGGAATTTCTCTAAACGATTTCTGGGTCTTGGAGATCTCGTGTGTTCTAGCCCCTCCACAAACTTTCGGAGCTAGAGCACATCCCCTGCTACCCAAAATCAACAGGTAACCCCTAGGAGAAATTTTTTCTCCCCATTGGTTAGCTCGCCAACCAATAACCCTATGATGATCTACAACTAGCTTTAATTTAGGGTTCTCCACCTATGCTCCATTCAATGCTCTTTCCTATCTAGTTTACTTCTTGAAGCAATGTGGGTCATCTATTAGAAGGTAAACTAACCATTTCTATAGTCATGCATTTTCATTTGATGTTTAGGGCATATTAATATGGATCACATGCCAAGTTGGATGATTGGCTATTCTTGATTGTGTCCTTATTCCCATGCTTCACTCGAGAGATTATCCTTTGCTCCTAGTTTAGTGTGACCCCCCTCGAGGCCTTTTCTGCCACTATAGTAGGGGCACTAGTAGGAGGAACTGAAATATAGCTTGCCCAAGGTAATCCATTCTTTCCAACTTCCGTGTTTCCTTTATATCCGCACCCATTATTTGGGTTTATTGTTGGGACGAAAGCAGTTGATTCCAACAAGAGGTGAGTAATTAGGAGAAGGGTGAATGGGACACCTACATTACAACGCTCTTCCTATGTTATAGAGAATGTTTACAGGTTTTTTGAAACTCAGGGTGGAGCAAAGGGGAGTTTGCAAAGGGTGTGCACTTGGCAAGTAGGGCAAGGATGCGTTTCCTCATAGCGAGACCAAGTCCAAGGGTGTGTTGGATTTGGTTCATTCATACATTTGCGGTCCTATGTCAGTGGAATCAATCACATGGTCATTGTACTTTGTGACATTCATAAATGATTTTTCTAGGAAGACTTAGATCTACTTCATGAAGACCAAGGGTAAGGTCTTCAGTTAGTTTCAAGTGTTTAAAGTTCTTGTGGAGAACCAGACCAGGAAGAAGATTAAGGTGCTGAGATCGAATAATGGGGGTGAGTATAACTCCAATGATCTCTAGGATTTTTGCAAGGTAGAAAGGATCAAGAAAGAGCTCATGGTACCTTACAATGTTCAATAGAATGGGGTTACTGAGAGGAAAAACAAACCATAATGGAGGCAACGAGGGCAATGATTTATGACCAAGAATTGCCTATGTTTATGTGGTTGGAGGCCTGCAATACAACTGTGTATGTACATAATAACAATCCTCACAAAGTTTTGGAAGATGACTTCTAAGGAGATTTTCATAGGAGTGAAGCGAAAGGTAAGTTATTTGTGTATCTTTGGTAGTCTAGTTTATGTTCACATTCCTACAAAGAAAAGGACTAAGCTGGAGCCCTTGTCAGAAAGGGGCATATTTGTGGGCTACAGTGAGGTCTCAAACGCCTACCAGGTCTACATTCCAGGATGAAGGAAAGTTATCATCATTTGGGATGTTAGATTCAATGAGGGTAGGTCGTTTAGGAGGTTTCATGGGAGAGAGCTAGCAGGGGTAGAGGATCAAGAGCAAGAGGCTCCTAAGGTTGAGCATTTACCAGCAACACCAACAACAAGGATACAATCGATAGATTTGGAGCAGCGAGATGCTACTTCGAGCTTTGCCAGAAAGAGGTCAAGATGGGCTGAACAAACCTTAAGAGATGTTGAAGAGCATGTGCATGCATCTAGCAACACTTTTAGGCCTAGTAGACAACCAACAATATTTTTCAGTTATTTGGCCTTGTTGAGCAACAGCAACGAGTCTGAGCCTTCTACTTTTGAGGAGGCTGCAGATGAGCAGGTCTGGAGGGATGCCATGGTGGAGTATAGATACCTCATGAAGAATAATGTGTGGGACATAGTGTCAAGGATAGAGGGGAAATCAGTGGTCACTTTTTGATGGATCTGCAAGATTAAACATGCAGCTGATCGTAGTGTCGAGAATTACAAAGAAAGGTTCATGGTGAGAGAGTTCTCCCAACATGAGAGAGTGGAATACGAGGAAACATTGGCACTTGTCACTAGATATGCATGCATTAGAGAAATCATGTCCTTTGCTTCAAATATGGAGTGGAGGATACATTAGATGGATGTGAAGACTGCCTTTCTCAATGGGCTGATTGAGGAGGAGGTGTATATCGAGCAACCTCATGGCTTTGAGGTGCATAGGAGAGAGTCTTATGTGTGCATGTTGAAGAATGCCCTTTATGGGTTAAAGCAGGCTCCACATGCATGGTATGGTAGGATTGATGGATATCTTCTTGGTTTGGGCTTCACTAAGAGTGAGGTGGACTCCAACTTGTACTATGTGCTTGTTGAGGGCGAGCCACTCATCTTGGTAATTTATGTTGACGATCTTTTCTTGACAAGATCAGAGAAGCTCTTAGCGATGTGCAAGGAGGATATTGCCTCAAATTTTGAGATGAAGGACATCTACTTTATGCACTAATTTTTGGGATTGGAGGTGTGGCAACAACCAGGAGAGATTTTCATAGGGCAGAGAAAGTATCTAGTTTAGATGTTGAGGAGGTTTAGGAGGGAGTATTGGAGTCATATGTATACACCAATGATTACTAACTTGAAGAAGATTAGTACTTCTAACGGCGAGTTGGTGGATCCCACATTGTATAGGCAATTATTAGGTTCCTTTATGTATTTGGTCAACACCAGGCCAAATATCTGTTTTGTTGTGAAGACACTCAACCAATTCATGGTGGAGTTGAGACAAGTTAATTGGGGGGTTGTGAAGCATGTTTTAGGATACTTGTAAGGTATGGTGGACTTTGGGCTCATATATGTTGGAGTTGGTGGAGTGGAGTTGCAAGGTACGCAAATTTTGATTAAGATGGGAGTGTTGTGGATAGAAAATACACATTTGGATGTTATTTTAGCGTGGGATCAACCATGATCTCGTGGTACAACATGAAAGCAACAATTAGTTGCACTTAGTTCAACAAAGGCAAAGTACATGGCAATGAGTATAACAAGTTGCAAGGCAGTATGGCTTCATAAGATGATTGCAAGATTAATTGGTCCAGAGTTGGGG